>JAOVYW010025291.1:8483-30275 GCA_025775045.1 Hiodon tergisus | reverse complement strand
ATAATTCCCCCCCCCCCCCCCCCCAGTAATATTCAGCAGTATTTTTTGCAATATCAAATAAGTGCTGCCAACAATAAATTGATCGGTTTATTTATGCTTTTATTTTATTTTCTGGCATATTTTGTTGACTTAGTCTATGGTACTGGCAGGGCTGTAGTCTGACACCTCTCCGCTGATGACCCATGGGGTTTCTTTACCCGTCTGCCTCCCTGGCCTCGACCCAGATGAGGAGGTAGGCTGGACCCAGTTTCTAATTCCCCTTGCCTGGGTGGGGGCGGATTTGGCAAGTGGTGTTGATTCGTCCCGTTTGCCAGTGCCTGGGTCCTGGCTGGTCGTTGCACTGGAGAGAGTGAGAGTTATGCTGCTGTTGCTAGTTATAGTCCGGGTTTGGAAATGTGATTTTTGGGTTAGGTCATTGTCGTGGTTAGCGTTAGCCCCTGGTGTTGTTCTGTGTCCGTGTAGTCGGAACTGTCATTTACTGTCGAGTCAGACACCTCTGCAATGCTCGAGACATGTCTGGCTCCTCTTTGAATGCTTTGTCCGTCAGGGGAGGTTCTCTGCGGGGGGTTCTTCGTTAATCTTTCTGTGAGGCGTGGGGGAGTAAGTGTACATCTACTGCGGGGTGGGCTTGAAAGCGATCTTGCCTGTCCAAATTTGTCAGAATGAGTGGATCTCTCGGGTTTTTTATCGGGGGGGTGGGATCAACTTTCAAGAGATGCCCAATCTGAGCGCCAAGGTTACAGGGCTTGGTCTTGTAGCTTTGGACCACAGTCCTGGCTACGGCTCCGTCGCCTAACTTACTGTCGTGGTAATGCACAGCTCACTATGCGACTACTCTCCAGGGTACTGGGGATGTGCCAAACCCTCTCCCATCGGCTGCAGGGTCCAGGTCAAGCTGGACCAGCCGTTCCCTGGCTCCTGTCCACTTTCCATCCTCGTCAAAGACGTGTCTAGCCTTGTACTTGCAGGAGACCAAGTAAAGTTGTGGTCCCGAAGGGCTTCAATGTGAAATTGTGTAGTGATCCCTTTACACAGTGTCACACTGGCTCTACCTCAAAGTTATTAAAGGGACTTGTGTTCTTTCCTTTGCAGTAAAGGGTCCAAAACCTTTCTAAAATCGGTTCAATTTTGAAACCCGACTTCACTGGAGCTGGTGGGTTTGTATGGCAGTTATGGTCAAATGGCGAGAGGCCCATACTTCGTTGTAGTTACTACCCTGCTGAATTTGAGGCGGTCGAGTTGGTGACTCTGGTCCACCTTCGTCAGACACTCCCATCGGGTGAGGAAGGTAAACTACCCAATAGGAAGAGGCACAGACAACGTGACAAAATAAGGAGAATTGGAGTCAATGGGAAACAGGCAGCGCTTGCCCCCCCCCCCTCCCCCCCCCAGCGCAAACCTTGTATGCAGTTACTGGGCTTAAAATTAAAAGCAAACCCCATCGCTTGGTAGTGATCACAGTCTTGCTTAGGCAAAGGGACATATATTCCCAGTCAGGTGAGATTAGGGTTTGCTGTTAAAAAAGTAAAGGGAGCTGAACCTTGGAGTTTCCGTTTGAACTTTAATCATAGTGAAGGGCACGTTACTTAACCGGCCCTGCAAGTGGATGCAAGATAGCTCTATCAAAATGTAGTTCCGAGGAAGGTAGTTTGGGAGGCAAGCTCTAACCCCTAGGCAATGATTCAAGAATTATTAGATTTTCAAGAGTGGAATGTCTCAAAAAAAATTTCCATAGAATTCTCTGAAGGCAAATCACATAAGGAAGTGATACGGCTGAAAAATGGCTCTGGCGCCCTTGTGAGATTTGAAGGTCTGATTTAATTTTCGCAAAGAGCTCTCTGTTGAAATCAGACTCTTTCAGTAGACTTGGTTGTCGTGCTGGGGTGTCTTTTTGATAATAATCATGACTTGCTAAAGAAAGAACAGTTCTGGTCCAGCCCTCACAGTTACGAAACATCAGTTCAAAAGGACATTTTAGTTTAACCTCCAGAATAAAACTAAACTCACACCCAGGTAACACATCTGGTGCAAATCTATTCATTTTTTTGAAAACGCTGAAACTCAAAATCAATTATTGTAAGATGATATTGGATTCATGTTGGGGAACATCTGTATAACAAATAAAAAATACAGATGAGTTGTTTGGATAACTATTCAACCCATGTTCTGTGAAGTCTCCCAGATGAAAGAAATTCTACCCTAATTTCTCACCCTGGTGTTTGACTATCCCGGTGAGCTCAGTTAGGTCTATAATCAGGAAGTGGAAGCTGCATCACGGTGCCAATAGGCCGTCCCTCAAAACTCAGGATCTCAAACAAGGAGACTTGTGGGAGAAGCCACAGAGAAGCCAACAATCACTTTGAAGGAGCTACAGATTTCAGTGGCTGGGAGTGGAGTAATGGTGCACCAGTCAACCATATCAAGAGCTCTGGATTACACTGGCTTGTTCGGGAAGGTGGCAAGAAAGAAGCTGTTAAAAAAAGCGCATCTGCTTCCTTGCTTCGATGTTGGAAAAGGTTTTTTGGTCAGATAAGACCAAAATGTAGATTTTTGGCCCAAAACTCGCCATCTGTGGTGTTGCCCTAACACTGCTCACACCTCAAGACACACCATCCCTGAAGTGAAGAATGGTGGTGGCAGCATCATGCTGTGGGGATGCTTCTTGTCAGTAGACTAGGCATCTTTCAGGGAAACACTGCAAGAGAGAACCAGTTTCAGTGCATAGAAAAACTGACGCTTGGGAGGAAATTTGCCTTGCCAGCAAGTCAATGATCCATCGCAAAATTGCAGTAGCTCAAGAACAAATAGGCAAATAACCTACAGTTTCTCAGTCAAAGCCCGGATCTCAAAGCATCATACTTACCCCAAGCTCAAAAAGGTGCGGCAAAAGATGGTTCTGCCAAATATTAATGTGTGGGAGTTGAATACTTATGCAAGAGACACATTTCTGTTTTTATATTTGTCATATAAATATGTCAGCGTACAATAATATGCCAATGCATATTACAATATGTACCATTTTTAATTCAGTAATGTGATATAATTAGTCAGTGGTCTGGACTTTTGCAAGCCACTGTATTTGTAAGATATGTTGCTCTGTACCATGAAAAGTATTTTTTCCATTTGTTTTAGCAAAAGCAGAAATGCCTTTGGAGGCCTGTGTGTGTATAATGGCAACATTTATCTTGCCATTTTATTTGAATAAAAGAACAGCTAGGTTGTCTTTTGGAGAAGTATGGAAGTGTCATTAGAGCGATATGCTCATTTTGTAATATTCCACGTTGAACAGTAGACCCTCCAAGAAGATCAATGGGTTTAGGGGAAGGGAGAGGAGAGGGGGGTACTAATAGGACATTGATTTTGGACGAAAGCGGGTTTTGAGTGTTTGTGTTGCAGGTAAGTGTTATTGACTGCAAGGCGAGCGGTTTATTGACCTGCGGTCTGGACTCATTTGCCGGAGTGATGCCTCGGAGGCTGGCTATCGGGTGTGAAGGGAAGGCTCCCTCCCATCTTCTGTCTTCTCATCCTTCTCTCTAATGAGCCCAGAAGGCCCTCCGTGACGAGCCAAAGCGCATGGACAGCCGCGGCTCAGTATTGACCCCTGTCACAGGGCCATCGGTCTACCTCCCTGCTCCCTGCCCCTTGATGGGCCGCTCGTTGCCATGATGTCACGGCTCCTAGACCTTGTTTGCTGCCCGTCACACCAATTCTGTTCCCTGGGCCGGGCCGTGATGACAGCGCTGATCAGAGCATTGCGGGTTATTAAAGGCGATATTGAAAATCAATGCCCTCTCGGTTTCACACTCGCCAGCACGGGTTTATAAAAGGAGTTTCTGGAAAAGACTCCCTGCTAGAGGAGGCTTGTCTTAAATTACGATCAGTTTCAATTTGGGGCTGCTGCAATTGAGCCGTGTATTCCTCAGACAGGAGCATCTGTGTCTGCGGGCTTCACTTTACCACTGTGTGCTTTTGTTTCTAATCATGCAGTCAACAATGCTGCTTAACCCCAAAGTGTAACAGAAGCGCAATTTAGACAGGCAATTACTGTAGCGTAAAAATACACACGCTTGCCCTCTCATTATCCGATCCATCTTTGATCTACCGTTGTTCGAATTGCTACAATGAAGCACTTCATATAAGATGACACGTCTCTGTCAGCGTTGTTATGTATCCATTTATGCATTTGCGTGGTCAGATAATTTCACGTACATTTACCCTTGCGGGTATGTTCACTGGTGACAGGAATCTAAGCTACAATAGTGATGGTATACTTAGTGTGCCGTGCATAAGGATTTGTCATTTGGAAAGAATTGAAGGAAGTACATTAAAAATAAAACTGTGCAGTACAATAATAAAAAACAAATAGATCCAACTTTTAAACAGACCAGAAATACGATGAAACCAACATTTCTGATTCTGTTTTCCACATATCAGAGCTGTTCCCTCATCTGTCTCGTCCGAGCAGTTGAGCGGCACTGTTTTAGCTAGCACCCTCTTCTGGTCGAGCCAGGTGGACTGAACAGGGCCTGGCTGGTGGTAAACTCAGTATGCCAGCAAGTCAAGGCCCATGGTAATTGAGGTTTCCTGCAGACTTCCTCATCACCTTGCGCCGAGGTCTGTTATTTGCTTATTTGTTATCTGCTATTTGTGGCATTAGGGAAAAATGGGTAGTGGCTCATTCCAGGTTCCAGTTTGCCTCCTTATGGGTTTCATTACACTTTTGGCTATGGGTTGGTTTCTCTCTAGTGTCCAGCTGTGTGACCCCACTCCCAAAAGCAGGGACAACGTGTCCAACGGGCTGGTTTTTCCTCTAGCACCATGGAAAGCACGCTCCTCCTCTTCCGTCCCCTCAGACAGAACATTTCAGTGTTCCCATCGATTCGCTTTCCTCTATCCCTGGTCTCGTGCTAAAGCTAGAGGGCGTCGGTCTGCCTCCACCTCCCACCACGGTTTCACCCTGCTAACTAGCCTCGCTACTACTTCTTTGTAGCCTCCTTGGTTTTCTAACAAAGACAGATACAGTGACCGGTCCACCTAGGTTGCAAGTCTTTAGAGAGTGGGAGAAAACCCACGCAAACACAGGCAGAAATTGCAAACTCCACACCATCCAGAGCCAAATTCAAAACCCTGGAGCTGTGCTGTGAGGCACCGACCCTAACCATTTACATGGTTGTCTCTGTAATAATAATCATTGCCTTCATCTGTGTTGTTTAGAAAGGGAAAAGGAAGTTGAATTATTACAGACACAACTTGCATTCAGATGTAAAGATACACAAGAATAATACTATAAATCAAAACAGGAGTACAAAATTTCAGCTGCACACCACCTACAAAAAGTTTAACTGGATTATTTACAACAAACCACTGGTAGCAGACACTGAAATTTGCAAGAGGTTTCAATATTTTTATTTTGAAGTACAATTCCTTTTGCATGCATAGACCATTTATAGATTAAAATAAACATTTAGAATTTTTATTTTGCGGGACACATCCTAGCTGTGCCCGACAAGAATTATAATGGAAGTCCAAAAAGACAAAAATGTTTTTAAAAAAAGAAGAAATGTTTAAATAATGCAATATTTTGCTGATGTCCAAGGGGCAAAAACTCTTTCCTACAAATGTCAACAATGGTGGAGAAACACAGTGAAAGCCAGCTACCATTCATTTCTTCTTGACTGCGTTCATCGGATCCATTGATACAATGCCAGAATATTCCAGGGTGCCAGCATGATTTTTTAATCACAAATCTCTGGCTAGATGAACAACATCCTGTACGTGCAAAATGGGAATGGGTGGAGGAGCTGCACGGCACCTTTCCCTTTGGTCCGATCAGCATTTTATGCCACTGTATGTGCTCTTTTTAAATTGCATTTGCTGTGCAGAGTAACCAGTAATGCATGCAATTTTCTCCCTACACTTCTATAACCCATTTTGCACGCCTTCCTCAATGGCCCACATGTACTGTCTGCTTCGATAGGATCACTCGACCCTCAGGACTTTAATCCCAACTCTGTATTTTCTCCTGTATCACTGAAATGTGTGAGCACCAAGGCTGAGGGAGACGGGGAGGACGCAATTGAGGAAAACGAATGACGCATAATACAGCGCAGCTAAATAAAATAAGAGCAATATGGAGTCTGGGGCTTCACTGTAGCTGAAATTTTTTCATGGTTTACCACAAGAGCTTATATTCTGTTTTCTGTTTTATATTTATAACTATTTCGCAAAATACCAACTCAATCGTTTTATTTCGTTGTTTATTTTAACCGTTTTATTGTTTACGACAACAACAATTGAATCTGGTAAAAAGTCACACTTGCATTAACGTACATTTACCTGTCTAATTAACACTTAAACACCCAAGTTTCAAATGCATTTATTTTATACTAAAAACGAGAAGGAACACAACTGGACTGGAGAAGAGAAATTCCCGAGAGCTTTATTTAAAACGCAGACAGCTAATAGGAGCAGTGGAAGGATCCCTCCAAGCCCCCTTTCCCTGGTCTTTTCAAATGCAACTCGTATGAAAATGTTTTAAACACCTATTTTGTAAGTCCCCAGGCTTCTCTCAGCAAGGACTAATGCATTAGTTCCCATTTGGAATGTGTTTTGAAATCGAGATTGGTGATGAGACCGGAAGCCTCATGATCGCGTTGGAATTGCTCCGGGTACCCTTGGGCTGTGTGATTGGTTAGTGTTCCGCCGTGAACCAGAACCCACTGAGGGAGCCGTGAGCTTCACTTTGTGCAGTACACTCTGTGTGAAACCAGGAAGAGAGAGAGAGAGAAAATTATTCTTCTTTTTTTTTTTTACTGAAATGTCAAGGAGAATGTGTGTACACATTTCACAACCTTAAAAGTACGTACTTTTGCCTAATAAAAGTACTTACTTCAGTGCATAATTTTGTATCCCAAGTGACAGATCACTGGAGATTCTCTCTATAAGTCTTGTTAATTCATTAACAGTACTATTTAAAATTATTTCTGCTGACGTGTACTCCAGTGTAGGCATTTCATAATATTCCACTGCAGAACAGTGCAAAGCCAAAAGCAGTCACAAAGTTGTCAAAAGACTCAAAGTGTCTCTCACAGTGGTGTCTTGATAGCGTTGCCTTTAGGACGTGCCTGCTGACAGGGAGGGAGCGGGGCCAGGAACAGCAGGGCCGTCTTGGTTCGTGCGGAGGGGGACATGTGACTGAACCTTTCATAAACCCTGTTTTACCTTTATCTGTCAGTTCTACAGAATGTATTGTAAAGGCCCAAGTCTCTCGTTTGCCTGCTTACGCTGTATCTCGGCCTCCCCGATTCATCTGCTTTTCATCTGGGTTGCAAATGTATATACGTCCTGTATTTACGTTTACATGCATTCACATTGGTTTCCACTGAGATGCCAGGAACAAGATCCACTTGTATGAAACCAGAGAGACCATGTTTTATTGAAACATTTCCATGGTCGAGGAGAATGTGCACGTATACTTTACACTATACTTCAATACATCATTTGGTTTTCTACTCTTTTCATAGTCCATTAAGCACATAGTCACCAGCCCAGTACCCTACATAATCTCCAGGCTACAAAATATCCAAGAAAGCAAACATTGGATGACTGAAAGGAAGTCAGTTTAGTGTGAATTCCAGGCTCCAGTAAATGCTGTCAAATGTCCTCCAGCCCCATTGCAAAAAAAAGAAGAAGAAAATGTCTGCAATCTCGCGCCGTCGGAAAGCCACACAAAAGTTGACTGAAGGAATCAAGCATAAATCATCTCATTTAAGAACAGGGGAGTCACAGAACGAGAAGGCTGAGGTGCCGGGCAAGCCCCCAGCCAAAATAACCTTTCCTCTTTCATTCATTTTCAGAGTTCATTTATTTATTTATTTCTTAGCAATTTAGTAAAACCGCACACTGGCAAAGTTATGTACACGAGCCATAAAATCAAATAACATTTATGCAGCAGGGTGCGGCTGGCTGAGGTGGTCCTCTCGGGACGGGGTCTGCACTCGGAATGCTACCCAGACCGCCCTGTTCTTTGTGTGGGCGAGCGTAGCACCAGGGAGATGTGTGCGTGGTGGGGGGAGGGCGATGGCTCCTGGCAGATTTTGCCAGTACATGGCAAGCCCGACTTGGCACATCCGCTCCACACAATTAGCTGCGGAGACGTTAATCAAATGTGCCTGGGTTTTTGAAGGGATTCGGATAGCATTTGCCAGCTGGTGACAACACAGCTTGTATCAGCATGCCAAGAGGGAAGTTTGTTTGAATAAATTCATCGGTGGGATCGCTTCAGAGATGGTTTGGCAGTGATTGAGACGGAATAGTTTTTCAGGCAACGGAATAGTGAAAATAATGGTTTATCCCTTCTACTGATATGTGTATGTGTAAACACTCATCCTGCTTGATTTTCAAATATATATGGCATTCTGTGTTGGCCGTTATTCATGATTTCCGTTTTCCAGGAAAGAAAATTTGTGTCAGTAGTGCTATTGTGTGTTACCGGGGAGATCGGCCAAAGTAGATGTTTGGGGCACTGCCTCTTCAAACTTCAGACGTGGGTTGGGACCAAATCAGAACTTTAACGACCCACTAATCGCATTTAATAAAATTTTATTTCATAGCGTTTTTTTCTTTTCTTAATTCTTCTTTTTTTAAAAAGGCCATTAAACACAGTTTCATGAAGTGAGATTAGGGTGTTGCCAAAGCATGGATTTGTTGCCAACTATAGCATGAATATTTTAAATGTTTTTTTGTTTTTGTTTGTTTTTTTAAACAGAGCTTACCTGTCAACATTCCTATCTATGGATTACTAAGTACTTTGTACAAAGATGTGAATAAGTATATCTTGGTACGCTTACTGTATGCTGGAGAATATATCTTATCTCGGTCTATTTTGGCTGAAGATTAGAATAATGTTACAAGGTGGTCATTTTTTTTGGCGTATTTACCATTTGTTAAATCCATTAAAGACATTGTTATAAATATCTTCAGTTTGAAAAAGGGTATTATACTCTATCTTATGATAGTGTGATCTTTCTAGTTAGCTATCTTGTTGGCTAACATTAGATTAATCCCTCAAAACGTACAGTTAGAACAGAGGCTGGCCTTTCACTTTCAGTACCAATGAAGCAAACAAAAAAACCAAACATTCCCATTTGTCAGCATAATTTGCACACTAGGCCCTTCATAAAGAGTTGCCTGAACAAATACATTTCTGTAGAAAACTATGTCCCATTACAAAACCAAGACCTTTGGACACTAATTGCGTAGGTTGCAAACAAAACAGTTTTCTGTTCATGTTTGCATTGGTGCAGCATGGGAGCAGATGCTTCAGGAAACAGGGAAGGTTTTATGCCCCACAGTTCAGGCTCATTCATTATGATTCTCTCTATGAGTCTCATTAATTCATTAACGGTGCTTTTAAAAAAAACTTTTAAAAAAAACTGTTTGATGGACAGATTAGGTAGAGAAAAAAGTAGTCCCGTGCCAGTCGTTCATAATAATCCACTTCAGAACAGTGCAAAACCAAAGCTGTCAAAAGACTCAAAGTGTCTCTCACAGTGGTGTCTTGATAGCGTTGCCTTTAGGACGTGTCTGCTGACAGGGAGGGAGCGGGGCCAGGAACAGCAGGGCCGTCTTGGTTCGTGCGGAGGGGGACATGTGACTGAACCTTTCATAAACCCTGTTTTACCTTTATCTGTCAGTTCTACAGAATGTATTGTAAAGGCCCAAGTCTCTCGTTTGCCTACTTAGGCTGTATCTCGGCCTCCACGAGATCTGATTCATCTGCTTGCGCTTGGAGCGTGTGGTGAGTTGCAAGTGTATACACGTCCTCCTACGTGTGATTCCTGCGTTTGTGTGTCCTTTGTGTGTCTGTGGCTTTCTGCTAACATATCAGTAATCAGTAATGTTGTGTAATTCAATGATCAGCGATTAATCAATTACACTCATTATAGATTACATTTCTTATGCACTAATTTATTAAACAAAAAGAAAAGAGAAAAAAAACCTTTGCGGATTGAATTTAGCTTGTTTTCTATTTAGTGCTTCCTCTGCAATACCGTCACAGCCCAAGCTCCAAAATCATATTTATAAGACCATTAAGAAGAAGGCTCCCAAGTCCCCTGGTGTTCAAGGTCATAATATCAGCAGGTGTGTGATTATAGCAGTCAGGAATAAGATTGCTTGCCAGGCAAAAACACCAACCGGGCCTTTTAGAGTAAGGCATAATTCGATCTGCGGTAACTTCTACACGTGGATTTTACTGTTTAACTATACATTTGATGTCCCTAATACGTCAAATCAAAGTCAAATCAAAGGGTTTAGTTACAAATTAGCTCACTATTTTGAGTTTGATCGGTTTAATAGTTGATGTCGAGAAAATGAATTGCTTTACATCAATATTGTCACAGTCTACGGGTTTACGGTTTTGCCTTGTTTCACCGTAAATGGCATCTGACGGAAGTCCAAAACTGTTTCTGACCATTAAAGCTTACTTTCTAATGTTCTTCATGTTTAAAACCTAACCTTAAGGGATCTTGAACCACGATATCACCAAAATTTTTCATATCACTCAGCGACAAGCCGTCCGTAATATCCAGCTATATAAATGGCAATATCTGCCTTGTGTGGCTCTGTAGGATCAGCTCACCTTCAATCCACTGCTTCCCTCACCTTCTCACCAACAGGCAGTTTTTCTGTATTCAAACAAATGAACTAGGACACTAGAACCATTATTTTCTTTTCTTTTTTGGATATACCGGATATATATGGTTAATGTTGAAGTACTGTTGATGTCAATTATGTCTCCCTTCTTTGTTAGTAGCCTTTGGTTTCCTGCTAAAAACACAACCTCATTTGAGGAACATTATCTTGTTAGTGTTTAGAACAACCCAAATTCAAAATGTAAAAGTATTTTGAATAAAGTCAAATGTAGTTTTTACGTTTTCAAATTCTTACGCTGTTAAGATTATAACAATCTAAACAATAAATACAAACGTTGGTCTCAGATATACAAAAAATGAAATCCAATACAGACACTAGTAACCTCCCTAGAATGCAAAACTCTAATGCAGTTGACTCTGCTATAAATGAATATGCAGATGAATGAATAAAAGAGCACTGCATGTAATGTGCACAATTTGGAAACGCCACAAAAAATAATAGAGAATGCCTTTCGGGAGAAAAAGCTCATATTCAATAGCTACATTAGTAAGGGAACATGACATCGTTTTTTATCATAATGATTGTTATTTATAAAGTTTCAAGTCAAAGAACAGGGCATCCTTTAAATGTGCCACTGTTGCAGATGGATGGACACATTTAGTTTATATATGCACATTTCAGTCACTTTAAACGATCACATATAAGATGTTGCAAGACGTTTAGTTTGAATTTACGAAGCCGCTGTGGTATTTTCCAAATGTAGAATTATGTTTGCTTTGGTGCAGCATGAGAGCAGATGCTTTAGGAAACTGGCTTTAACATAAAGTTTCTACATTCCACCCGGAGCCAACTGAAACCGGGTATGACTTCTGTGGAGGGCTGTCTGGCAGCCTGCTTTGAAAGGCGCTTATCTGGTATCTGTGCCGGAGTCCCATGCCCATGATAACAATCCCTATCTTATCTCTCTCTGTTCGTTAATGTCATGGCTTAAGGGCTGCTTCCCCGCTCGCAACTGGAATCACCGAGCGGATTGTTTGCAGTTTAGCCAACATGGGCCTTTGTAAGCCTGGAACACTCTCGAAAAACACGGTCCTAATGCATGCCTGGTCATGCGCAAGTTCCTGTGTGGACACATCGTTTCATGGGCTGCCTCCTGTTGGTTTCCTTCAAATGACCAAGACACAACGGTGACATGGTCCACAGAGTTTTCATACGTCGGAGGAGCTGCAGAAGCCACACCAAATAAGATACGTAGCATCGAATTAATTTAATCTTTTCAACCAAACCTTCTTGTGTCTGAAAAATGAAAAAAAATGCCCTGCTGAGTGCAAATAATATGACATTCTCCAGGACAGAAATAAAAAAAATAACTTGGTGGACATGATTGATGTTACTTCCTGAGGTCCTGTGATACGAGGTCTACCGTGAGTAATACAATGATTCGGGCCTAGAACTTATGATCAGATGTGTAATCGGTTTATCCTTTTGGGGAGGTGGAGGAAAGGTGTCGGACTGCTGCTTGATAAAAGGTTGACTGTGCAGTACATTTCTGTTGACATAATATAGGAGTTTGATGGTTATATATGCTTAGCAGTGACAAATAAACATGTCAGATAACGTACTGCAAAAATATACGGACAAACATATTGGAAGTTCGAAACTGACCAAAATATGCCATAAATGAGGAGGAAAGGGGTCTCGCGGGTGACGTCTGTGTTTAATTGTTCGGATTTGAAAGGGCTCATTAATGTTCCAGTCAACAGGAGAGCATGTACCCCTGTCAGGTCTTTCACAGCGGGCCGATTTAGAGCGTAAACACAGATTCATTCTTGCTAAGACACATAAAGCCCCTCAAAGCTTAACTGGGTCTTCCCATCTGGCCATCTCTCCCTGCCCTTGGCTACATAGTGTTTCACTCAGCGTTTGACTGGGGCGTTGAAGGCCAGCTATTTAACACATCAAAACAACAAGGGTTGCTATCAAGTGAGCCTCTCCTTGGCTCATTCCTGTGCCGCCTGAGAATGTTCCTTATCTCCACTTCCCTTGTTGGTTTAGTTGGAGCCGCAGAGGCCTACATTCTCCACCCAATACCGCATTGTATTTCAATGACTGAGTGGTTGTGCTGGACAGGGATGACTTGCATGTGTAATGTTTAATTGGAATGTACTATTGAGAAATGTATCTGTTGTTAAGTACAAACCCGTCAGGTGTAGTAAAACTACACTTATTGAAAATATCTATTTTAGCCACTATTCAAATGCAGTGTTAAAAAAATCTTATTGGATAAATCGTTTAAATGCGTTATTGTGTCCGTGTCTGTTTATTTATTTAATATTTTGTTTTTGTTTTTTTTACAAATTTTGAATTTGCCAATTTTTTTTTTCTCCTCACTTTGGAATCGACAATTATGCTAATGAATCTTGGCTCATCGCTACGAATCCCACCACCACACACAGGGAGGGTGAGGAAGTGCGGTCTAGTCTCCTCCAATCCTGGTCCCCTTTGAGCCACCTGTCACTTTTCCACACTGCAGGCTACATGACTCACACGAGAGGTTCAGCGCTGATTGGAGGAGAGGCCTTCTTTGCAGTACTGCCAGCCTGCAGGCGCCTGGGAAGCTGGTTGAAGATGCTCGTTAGTGACAAGCCGAGACAAGCCCTGCCAAAGCCCACCCCAGCCCGAGTGACACTCTTCCGGTTAATGAGCTGGATTCGAACCCGGGAGCTCCATCTCATAAGACCTCCCGCTAAAGGCACTTACCCGGACGCCCATGAGGCCCGGTTTGTTTTATTTTTATTGATATCATTATCGTTTTTCTTCAGTTACGTTAGGTGATTGACAAATAAGCCTTATTCTGCCAGGTGAGTGAAAATAATTATCCAAATTGCATGAAATTAAAAGTTTAAGTGTAGCTTAATTACATATTTAATGATATTATAGTCATAAATTACAGTGCATGTAATTTTATTTGCTGGTAATCTTTCTCATCCAGGCTAATAGGCGTTTTCAAAGGGCATGCTGGAAGCTTTAAATGTTAAAACATTTCTAAATTAAATGGCTGGGACTGCGGCACTCTCTGTTCTTTTGTCTTTGATTTCCAGCGTGAGGCTTGATAGTCAGGGGGGCACTGGGGATTTGTCAGCCTGTGATCTTGGAGACTCTTTGACAAATGAGAAAATTTGGCAGAGAGAATGGAGGTACGGGTTCTCTGCATGTGTAGAATCGTGATGAGGGTGACGAGATCCAGGCGCACACTGAAAAACCTGCGATGATGTGTGATACAAAAGACCTAGTGCTCAATGCAGCACATGTCAAATGCATCGTGCCCGCCCGTCATCATATATGTCACAAATAAGAAGCGCTGTTTCTGCATGCTGCTTACCTTAAAGCCTACACTGGAACCAAAATGCCCAATATTTAACGTTTAAGGTTTAATCGCTGGCTGGACGTTGAGAAAGGCATATCAAATGTTTCTTTGCATGTGGTTTATCTTCCTTGAGGCACTCTTCACAACACACAAAGAAATCGAGCCACCTTAATCAAAATAAATATGCATGTCACTAGGGGAACACTCCAGATGCTATCGCCATTCATTTAGTCTTTATAACAGGGCTTTCAACTGCCTCAGCAAGTATACAATGGCTTAACACTGTCTTACGGAATGTAAACCACTCGTACAAGAACAAATTATGAACCAAAATAGCTCATGTCATCAATTCCTTAATGCCCTATTTTTATTATAATTATTTTTGTGATACATTATTGTGTAAAACACTTGGAAATTGCTGTACAAAAATATAGCTCTATAATTAGCGCGCCCCCCCCTCCCAAACGGAGAAGATTCACCTTTGTAAATTGTTTGAATCCTGACAAGGAGACGGGAGTTTAAACTCCTGTAAGATTCTGAAGAACAAGCGCTACCCCTTGTGGCTACTTGGCGTAATGCAGCGTTCACAACACTTCCAGCTGCTTCTGTGTTCCCACTGATAAGTTAACCTTGCGATAACATGCTAATGCGTGATGAATGCTGTGCTAATTAGACACAGATTTTCAGAGTTATTGAAGAGGACATCCAGCCGCAATTAACCCAAATCAGGGAGATAATTCTAGAGCAAAAAGGAAGCCTTGTCAGGCTTCTACGAGGGTCCCATTTGACAATGTTAACATGTACATCTAGTTTGTTTATTTATTGCTTGTTTGATGTTTTATACTGTAGGCACAAAAAATCTGTGATGCATTCAGAAGATATTAGTGGTTATAATGAAATTCTGAATCATGCTGAATTATCTTTAAATTCTATCCCCTTTTGATATTACTATGGGCAGTTTCATTTAAACGGGATTGACAAACATGAGAATGAAATGCTTTGTAATGAAATGCTTTTACTGTGTGTGTGTGTGTGTGTGTGTGTGTGTGTGTGTGCGCGCGCGCCTGTGTGTGCCTGTGTGTTTTTGTGTGTATGGGGGGTGATGATATTGTCGTGTCTAATATAAACAGCCCTTCTATACCGTGGTGTATTCTCCATGGACCTTGTTTTCTCTCAGCGAATGCTTTTCTTTTCAGGCTGTCAGCAAACAATGAGAAATGAATACATTAGTGAGAAGAGGCCCCAGCACTCATCAGTCTCCACTTTGGCCATTAATAATGAACTGCTGAGGGAATGGGGGAATTGCACAGATTAGTCCTGTATTTAAAACACACACACACACACACACACACACACACACACACACACACACAGGACACACGCATACACGTACACACACACACACACACACAGTCACTCACACACACACACAGGACACACACACACTCACTCACACACTCACTCACACACACACACACATACACACTGTCACACACAGGACAGCACTTTGATTTTTCTCAAGATTAGTATGGTTGTAATTCAAATTTATTTTCATGCAATTCTAAAAGCTATCCCACACTGTTTTGAATTAGGCTGAAATACCAAACAGTTAATTGTACCAAATTAGAACGTACTGTTTTTCAGTAATTAGTATTTAATATAAGGTTTGAAGCAAAAGACATTTTGATCTGTGGTAACACAACTATGCCACAATGGCTCTCCATTAATTCAGCATGGTTATTAGTGACCAATAAAAATTCTGATAAAAAGCCTTTTTCTGGGCTGGTTGAGGATGCTTACAATAACTCAAAAAGTCTGATGTGTTAAATATGGCTTTTCACGTTGTTTACTTTTGTCCAGTTAAACTTTTATTCATTTCAAACATGCCAGGAGTAACATGCATTTTTAGATTGTGATCTGGCGAGTACAAAACACTGTGAGATCTTATTCTTCTGTCAGAATGCTCCACTCCATTGATCTGTGACAACTTCTGTTTATGTGTAATACTGGAAAATCTGAAAACATTACAAAATATTGTTTTCAGTATGCTTTTTAATAGTTGGTGTCCTGAGTAAATAAAGTTTGACTTGATTTTCATTTGGAAAAGTATTTTTCTAACCTAAATTAGAAGTTATTAATCTTCTTTAACCCCTCACTCTATGACCACATTATTTACTGTGTCTGGCCAACTAAATGGCTCACATTTCCAATAGATCCCAGATTGACAGAAGCAACGGTTCAATTATTTGACAAATCTCCTTAGCCAGTGATTTTTCTAAGATGATTTCTCCTGTCTCCAGTCTAACAGGGAGCACAATGAAAATCTACTCTCACTAGCATTCAGTGTAAACTTTAATTCATGTAAAAGTCATTTAAAAGTCATATAGATGTATTTTAGTGGCATTAGCGACATCTATAACTATAACATCAGCAATGTCAGTTCAGAAATGGGAACAGAGGCTCGATCTTAGATTTAAATATCATAAAAAAGGCTAGATTTTATCAAGTATTTGTGGTACATATGAAAACAGACTCTGTCAGCCACCATCAAGCAATCACTTTGTGTGAACTTACACCAGCCCACCTCTGTTTCCCCATGAATGGATGTTCCATTTTATTAAAAGATTAATTAGAAATAACTCATGCAGTTGGTTACCTATGACACGCACTGCTTTTTCATATCAAAAGCAAACGCATTGAAGTTCTCTTTTCCTGCCCAGTGTGTGTCGCTCAACTCCATCCAAAGTGATGACATCCAGCCCTTGCAGTAGATAGGCAAGCAAGTACAAACAGACAGGCAATGAGATTAAACAGCCTGTCACTTTCTTATCTGGGCCAGACACCGAAAGGACTTCCAGGCCCCTTAGGGATCCTCTATCCAATCTGAAGGCCAACGTGGTGAGCTGATGACAGGCTTTACTCATGTGTCTTTCCCTACCTTGCAGAGACCATGGAATTAGTAGTTATTTTAAATAATTATATAGCTGCTGAGAAGATGCGTTTATCCAAAGCTTACAATTATACACTTTTTGCATTTTGCATTTTATATAACCAGACATTTCTGAAAAAGCTCAGTTAAACTTTCTAACAGGTACAACACTAGGACCAGCTAAGACTTGAACCTGCAACCTTCTGGTTCATTGTAGATTAGAGCTCTGCAACCTCATGGTTCATCGCAGAGCAGAACAGAGGGTAATTGATTACCCCTTAGATTTTTAACCCTAGGTTAAAAATTCACGAGTTTAGAAATTGTCTTAATGCAATGTCTATTATAGAATCAATTTATTCAGCTTCTGATTTGTCTTCATTAAGTGGCAGCAAATTCTGTGACATCCAGAACTTTTGTTAACAAACCATTTAATTAGAACCAAAAGTCTTCCTCAGTCTTGATGCTAATGTAGAGCTGGATATCATCAGCATAGCTATGGTATGGCTACAAATTACATTATCTAGTGGACACATATACAGATAGAATATTAATGGCCCAAGAATAGAACCTTGTGGAACGCCACGGGTAACTTTTGCTTTCCTTGAGTCCCATCCTATTGTGGTCGCATGAGACCAATATATGTGACCAGTATAAAATATATGTTTTAATTTAAATTCTTTTTGACAACTTGATACAATGAATTGTATCAACTAATGTTTTTATTGCATAGATTTTTCAGGATTTATATCATGTTAAATTACTGTCATTTGTTGACAGTTCCACATTCTATATAAGCTAAAACACGTGTTGTGTGGTGGTACTGATGATTACGTTAATCCTATTTTTAAAAAGTTTTATTGAAATTTTACTTTTCTTCATCTTAATTCATCAGATATTTTATCTAAACAACCAAATATTCCACTCCACATCCACTTTAAGTGACACCTGGCCCGATTAAAACACTGAGTTTATATGTTGAAATGACCCTGCTAATATTGCATACTGCTTACACCTTACACGTATTTGCAGCGTAAAGTAGGCATTAACAGGGAATTTACTATTATATATTTTTATTAAAACTAGAATGTTTATACCTGAACCAAAATAAAACGTTTTATTTATTTCAGAAGTATGTGTCTTTTAAATTTAAATAACGGTAACTTCAATCTACGGTATGTATCGTATAATTTACTTAGACTGGTGTTGAACGCAAGCAAGACTTTTCTGTCTACTGGAAGATAAAACGTCACATCATTGCAGACCAATTAGGTTTTTACCATTAACAGCATTGCTTTTATTGAAGTCGTCTTAGATGGCTACATTATTTTCCACGCATCCAATCAGGAGAAGGTTCGAACAGATAATACCTTGTACAAAAGTAATTGATAAACTGCACATAAAGTACATAAGGATAGGGGTTGCTGGACTGGAGAAAATAAACTCAAGTTTGTTTCGTTTATATTCAGATTTGATTTACTGAATCGTTTATATCAAGATTTACAAATTACTCGTAATTAAATTATAGATACCTGAAATTGCAGTAACAATTAATCATAACTGGAGTATTCGGCTACTTCTCCTGCAACCCTCTACTGAACACTCACTATACCAGCGGCCGGGTAAAATAAATATTTGTATTTTAAAATATTCTGAGATAACAAGGTTTGACTGTATACCGTAGATTTCTGATGGCTTTATATAGTAACTGCTAGACATCTATTGGGTTAACAGGGTGTGACATCAATTCAATTGTTAAGTTAGTAATGTGTTATATTTTGTTTAATATACTGGAGATTGTTACATTGAAGCTGCGGCTGTTCAAATAAGCGTACTAAGCATTCGTCTGCAATCACGATTCTCATATTCCCATTGGACGATAGTTTTTTCATTGTTGATCCCTCCTCACGTGGTAAATTACCTCACAAAACATGGACTCCCGTGGCCGACTTCATTCCCTAGGATTTCATCTAGCCCTTCCACAATCAGCTGATGTCTGTAAATACCTTTGGTTGCCAGGAAGTGCGTGAGTATGTGCACAGACAGGAAAACGAAACGATTTTTATTTTCCCCCCGATAAAAAAAGGAAAGGATGTTTTTCTGATACAAAATGTGCGGTAACAGCTCCGTTTTAAATACGTCTGTCAGTGCGGCATAAGTCGCATAGCTCGAAATATTTCCAGTTCATTTTCATTGTTCTCGCTGATATTTACTTACAAAGCGGCCTGGAACAGAATCAGAAAACATTGCATTTTAATCGTATATTATCATTTCATATATATATATATATATAAGACCACTTTTCCTGTTTACTATTGTGGCCTGCTAGTTAAGGAAATAATTCATTTGAAGGGTGGTTAGCTATTCCACTCGGGATCTCGCAACTTTCTGAAGTCTAGGAATTTGTTGAGCGATCATTTTAACGAAAGCTCAAGCTCATAACCGCAATCAGCTTTTCCACCCAACGATGGCGATGGTGTGCAGAGTTAGCTAGCCAAAGTTTTAACTACTCGTCTCAAACCAGTTTGTTTTTTTTCTAGCTAGCAATGTAACCGCTAAGTACTCCTTAACTCGACCATCCGCATTTACATTTAGATGCGAAGTGAGTTTGTTATTAATGTGTCCAACTATAGGATAGGATATACTTATTATGTGCATGTTGTGTAGCTACTGTTCTACCAGTATTTAAGATTTGGCTCAGACTTTCTATTGCAACAAAGATCATTTAGCGTACGTTTCGAAATGGAGGATCGAGGAAGACTTCAGCCGTGGGGGAAACTAGTTAAAGTGGACACGGCTACTGAATCAGAAATATTGCTTGTCAACAGAGAATGCACGGTCGGTAGAAGAAAGGGTAAGATCATTGCATATAACTAGCGAACTGGAGGATGTCTGTAGCCAACACTCGGTTGTTTGTGTCCAAAACTGGGCTTTTTGCTCTTATGACGACTGATCATGCCTATAAACTCGCTGGTAAATATTTGTTTTTCCCATAAATGTTGATATTAGTTCAATCTTTGTGGCTCTAACCAGTTGCAGACTTTTAGCGGATTGTAGTCAGTTGGAAGATTATTGGAAAAAATATGACGTTGTTAAATGACGTTTGATGCACAAGTAGTTTTTAATGTTTCAATTTAGGGAGAGAAATCCACTGCTGCCAATAAAATTTCATGATAAAAATCTATTAGACATTACGCAAACTACATACAGTTATATTTACTACTCGTTGCAGGGTATGTTTTAACGTTCAGGGTTAATAATAATAATAGTTTAAATTTACTTTTTAGCTTTTTGTGAACTATACCTAATTGCTACTAAGTTTTTTCATGTACACAAACCAAAAAGTTTAAACATGTAAAAAAAGCTTAGCAAATGACACGATTATATAGCTTATGAGGTATAATAAATATATATGTAAATTGTTATTAAAGTTCTTTCGTGATAATTTAATTCAATTTTTCAGTTCTGTAAACCAAAGTTGATAACAAAGAGGCCTATATATAATATGTGTGCAGAATATTAAATAGTTTTTTTTTTTGTGTGGGGGGGGGTTGAGATAGGAGGGGATCCATTAAGTTTCACCATTATGCTGAACCTATCTTGAGTCCTTGTTGATTTCTATAAGGAATTCCTAGACTCCGCTGTGTGATTTTGAGGAGTCTTTCTGGAACCATTTAGATTTGTTATTGACCTAGGTATTTACAAATTTAATTCAATTCAAATTCAATTTAGTGAGAAGGTTTTTTTTAAGGGGGCTTGACTGAATTTAGAGAACCCCCTTTTTATTCGTATAGCTGAATCTGATGGATTGATTGAATCTAATACGGGTGATTTTTAAATTTTGATACTTTACAGTAATTTATTTGTTTTGTACTGATCTAATGTGCTGTTTCTAGGGTGCGATCTTTCCTTTCCTGCCAACAAGCTGGTCTCGGGTGATCATTGCAAAATTGTGCTGGACAAAAGCTCAGGAGAGGTGTGGCTTGAGGATATGAGGTAAGAGATGTTTTTTTTGGGCAACGGGTGGTGTTTTAACCAAAAAGGTGGCCAGTTTCAAGTCCCAACCCAGCTGTTGTGTCTTTGAGCGAGGTCCTTAACCTGAATTGCTTCAGTAAAATATCCAGCTGGTCAAATGGATGAATGTAGAAATTGTAAGCTGTGTAAGTCACTTTGGGTAAAAGCGTCTGCTAAGCAGCTGAGTTGCAAGTTGTTTTTGAGTTAATTGGGGATTACATTGAAGGAGAATATTCTTTTTAAATGAAAAATCTTTATATATTTTTTTTGGAAAATTTCAAAGGTAGTCCACACATTTTAAACTTGTTTAAAGCTTGTGATTATTTGAGGTTTAAATAGTTTGAAGATTTTGCAATTTGCCTGCCTATACTCATACTTCTTCATGTCTTTTCTCAATGTAAAAAACTAAAAAAGTATTATTTGTAGTTCATTGAAAATATGGAGGGGTGATCTTAAGTTTGAAAATCTGTACATACGAGTCTGCATTACTCAAATGTGTCCTATGTTACTTTAAGTGTACATTCAGTGTACATTCATGTGTATATACAGCAATTGTATTATTTTTGTCCAAAAAAAAAACGCCCAAATAGCTGTGAGTGTGTATGATTCAAGAGGGCATGACAATCTTTCTCCTGGAGGTCGCGTGCACTGGAGTACTGCAAAGCGTTTTCAAGATAATTTTAAGTGCCATTCTATAGTACAAAAAAAAAGCTGTTTCTTCTTTACTACCATTTTGTAGCCTAAGCAATAGCCTTCCAGTTGGTACTTCCAGTTGGTACTTCCAGTTGGTACTTCCAGTTGGTACTTCCAGTTGGTACTTCCAGTTGGT
>JAOVYW010025281.1:0-31348 GCA_025775045.1 Hiodon tergisus | reverse complement strand
TATTATATTTTGTTTTGTATAAGCAACTATATTAAATCTGGGCTCATTTCTAAGGTGAGGCAAATTATAATGTGACACATGCACAAGCTAAAATTTGGGCAACTTTGCAAATTTTATTTTTATTGTTCACTTGAGCAGAGTAACTGCTGCTGATCTGCATTAGCGCCACTGACATGTCAATTTTCCATGCGGTAGAAAGTAACCTTCATCAAATTGTACGTCTTTACTTCAGAGAAGAACATTTTTGGAACTAGGCATACCAATATCTCCCAATTATTTCAATCTGAGCACACATTCTGTGTGAAATGTATTTTATGAAGTGCAAAGCTTTGAATTTTTTTTTTTAGGTCCGTCACAGTAATTGGCCATTAGATAAATGGCTCTGTTATTCATTTGGCTGTAAGCTAGGAACCAAGGCAGTCCACTGACAAAAAGTACTTGAGTTTACAGCCTATAGTTAGACTTCCCCATATCTGAAATACAGAAAACATCTGCAGGTGAGGCAGAGAATTCAGAGATTCATCTGCTGCATGAAAGCTACCATTAATTTTGATAATTTATTATATTTAGAGATTTTGTCTTGGGAGCCTCTTTTCCACATTATTTATAAAACTAATTAATCAGAAGAAAGGATAGCGGGATGGCAGAGGAAGGACAGACGATACATTGCTTAATTAGAGGCTTTTTTGGAGACGATCCCTACTATAATCTCCTGGACAAAGAAGAATAAAATCCACTGTGCAGTGGCACAGGAAAAGCATGCAACATTCATCCCCATTAAGACACAGATGAGAACCACAAACTCATTTTCCCACCACTTTCTGTATTTAAATAATGAAAGTTTTACAGCGGAACTTTGTTCCATTCCAGATGCATTACATTGCCTATATGTAGGTTTCTTCTGGATTCAAGCCAACATAAAGTTTGATGAGGCACCGGATGTCTCCTCTCAGATCATAATCACCGTCAGAGATGAATGCAGGAAACAAAGGCAGCATTTTCAATAATATTCCCATATATAATGCCCATTGCAATATTGTATTACTCAAAATAGACATTTTACATTCAGGTACACTGCAAAGAACGCCTTACATCAGCCTGGTATGCATCCCTGGCTATTATCCAGAGAAAGCTGTAAACTTTGACATGGTGATGCACTGAATACTGCCCTGGTGAGACCCTGTCTTTGCAAAGACGCCAGATACCTACCTGCTACTGACTCACATCTCTAATCATACTGGCCGCTGCCATTTGTACCAATGCCGGTATCAGTTAATTAACTTTAGGGATTGAGACTGCTCCTAAGGAGTGCTGTGAAATTAATTGAGAGGGATGCCGTGTTCTGAAGAAGGGAATTCTCAGCACCATGGACAGCTATAAAGCATTATTATCTCTCCAGGAGTCCTCACAGTGCGGCTATATTACTGATACTGATCCACTGGTCCAGCCACTTGCCACCCCCAGAATATTACTCAGGAGGCACAGGTAGCCCCAAACCAATCCATCCCTGCCCCTGCACCAGAGAACACTATGGAAAACAACAGTCAGACTAGTCATTTGTTACCACTCTGCACATCAGAACCCTAGCTGTGCTGTAAGCTGCTCCAGTCACTGTCAAGGGGCCCCCCTTGCATTAGTGAGGCTGTCATGGCAATCAGCGCGCAGTTTGGCCAGGCCCTCTGTCAGCACCTCATTACCTGCCGTCAATGTTTATTTGGCCTTGATGGCTCAGCAGGTAATGAAGCTGTGTGCAGATGTTTGTGTGATTCTTTTTTCCCCCTGAAATACCAAGCAGGTCTTAACAAGGAAATAAGACAGCGTAATGAGACCACACAGGAATTGTTCCGGGTCAGACTCATGTCCCCAGACTTTTGCTTAATTTGAAAAGTTTGCTGTTGCTGTGGTGCTCTACAATGTGTTCTATAAAGAACTGAATGTAATACCTACGTCCTAAAACATAAGACAGAGGAAGGCTGTGGGGGTTGACTTGCAAGTGACAAATGGGTGGCTGACGTAATTCATGGCAACATTAACTGTAGCCTAATTCTCTTGTTTGTCTTTTCTTCAGGGTTAATTGCTGAGATGGGGGCATTGTCCTCCTAGAAGAGACCACTCCGATCAGGATAGATAGTTGTCAAGGCACAAAGGGGATCACTCAGAATAACTTTGTAATGATTAGCAGTGACCTTTGCTTCTACGGGGACAAGAAGACCCAAACCATGCCAGGAATATGCCCCCCACAGCATAATAGAGCCACTGGACTCCCTCACTATATATATATATATATATATATATATATATATATGGGAAGGCTTTCTACAATATTTTGGAGTGTCTTCTTCCAGAAGAGCATTTGTGAGGTCAGACACTGATGTTGGACGAGAGGACCTGGCTCGCAATCTCCACTCTAGTTCATCCCAAAGGTGTTCGATAGGGTTGAGGTCAGGGCTCTGTGAGGGCCAGTCAAGTTCTTCCACACCAAACTCATCCAACCATGCCTTTATGGACCTTGCTTTGTGCACTGGGGCACAGTCATGCCGGAACAGAAAAGGGCCTTCCCCAAACTGTTTCCACAAAGTTGGAAGCATTGAATTTTCCAAAATGTCTTGGTAAGCTGAGGCATTAACATTTCCCTTCAGTGGAACTCAGGGGCCTATGCCAACCCTTAGAAAAACAATCCCATAGCACTATCCCTCCTCCACCTAACTTTACAGTTGGCACAATTCAGTCAGACAGGATTTGTTCTCCTGGCATTCGCTAAACCCAGACTCGTCCATCAGACTGCCAGATAGAGAGGTGTGATTCGCCACTCCACAGAACTAATTTCCACTGCTCTGTGTCCAGTGGCGGCGTGCTTTACACCACTCAATCCAACACTTGGCATTGTGCTTGTTGATGTAAGGCTTGCATACAGCTGCTCGACCGTGTAAACCCATGCCATGAAACCCCAGCGCACAGTTTTTGTGATGATGTTAATGCCAGAGAAAGTTTGGAATTCTGCAGTTATTCAGTCAGCAGAGGGTTGGCGACTTTTACGCACTATGCGCCTCCGCACTCGGTGACCCCACTCTGTAACTTTACGTGGTTCCTAAACGGTTCCACTTTGCAATAATACCACTTATAGTTGATCGTGGAATATCGAGGAGGGAAGAAATTTCACAAACTGACTTGTTGCAAAGGTGGCATCCTATTACAGTACCACGCCCGAATTCAGTGAGCTCTTTAGAATGACCCATTCATTCACAAATGTTTTTAAAGGTAGACTGCATGGCTAGGTGCTTGATTTTATATATATATATATATATTGTTAAGCATGTTCGATGTAGATTGGAACACACTAATCACCATCTTTTATGTCTAAAAATAAAATGCATTATGAAAAAAGGGCATATAGCTTTGGAGCTAATGCTTTCCTTTAAAAGTAACCTTTTCATGAAAAGATGAAATTGTCCGACATAAAAGGGATTAAGGAGAAGGAGGAAGGAGCACATGCCCTCAGGTCTCTTATTCGAAGGGTAACCCAAAGCAAGCCCAATCCTCATGGTCGCTGACCAGTTGAGACGTGTTCCCAAGGGACTGCATTCCCATATTCTGTCATTCCTCCAACTGCTGATATGGAGCATGGGAAGGGCTTTTACATTTATTGGCAGCATGGTTCATTGCATCATTCTCAAAATAATTCTTCAATGTCAGGTTTTAAGGCTGGGGGAATCCAAACCTGCTCCTTAATAATCTGCTTTGCTTTTGACAACAAAGTTCCAACGACTGCCACTTACGTCGCACATTTGATGACTTGCAGACCCGAGTCATTTTATTAGAGTCTCAACTTATTAATGTCAACCGAGCACTAAATGCCAACCAACGAGGACGGATGGAAAGATGTACAGCTGAAAATCGAATCTAGATGGAAGAGAGGCTTTACAATATTGTTCTGACCCTGTTGCTGTTGAGCAAGCAGAAGTTAGAAAAATTTAATTAACCTTACATCATTTAGCTAACACACATGCAATGGACACTAGAGTTAATCTTAGTAAATACATTACTAGGCTACAGTTTCTTTGACAGAGAATAGTATATTTTTAGGCCTCAATGTAGCATTTGATATCCCATAAGATTATATGTTACTAAGTTATTAAATGTTCTTAAGTTTGGTTTGGTCAGTGCATAAAGTTCCTTGAATCTGTATGTCAGGTTGCGTATGTGTTGATGCAGTGGATGCACAATGGGGGTTCTTTATAGTCTTTAGAGCAGAAATACTGAAAGCCTTATCATCACCGCTTTGTAAACAACAGGAAATCGATGACTGACCTTAAGGTCCCTGTGCACTTCTGAGACTCACAAATCACGTCTAACTGAATTTGGTATTCATCACCAAAACAAAAAAAAAGCTTAAAGCTTTTCTTTTGTGACTTTTGTGGTGCCTTTTTTGATATGAACAGGATACGTTCATAGATGGAAACTACAATTTGAATGTACGCCAATCAGGTGATTATGAATTTAAATGTACTTTTAAACTGTTTTATTTTCCATTTGAAAAGAACAATTCAAAGGTTTAATATTCCCTTTTATGTAATTGTGTCAGAAACAGCCAAGACAGGCAGCTCCTGTTAAGAAAGTGTAAAAAGCATTTTAGTGGATTACTTTTAGTGGAAAGAATTAAACCTGCTGCAGTGTGAAGTATATCTCAGAGGATGAGACAGCCTTTAAAATGCAAAGCATCATGAAGTTTAGAGTATATAAAGGTCAGGCAAACTTGCGAGGAAAACTACAAACTCAAACATTTTGATTGTGGGTGATGAATAGGTTGGAATTTTAATGAGGCACGAGACCATGGGATTCTCAACCGTTAACAATCATGTTTCTTATTGGCCAATAGTGGGAACGGTCACATTTGACATTCTATTCATGAAGCAGACATTCTGTTCCGCAGCGGACTACAAAAGTGCCAACCGTAAAAAGAGAGGTCAGGTATGGATTGTGCTTTTGTTTGTGTGTGTTAATCTCCACTGTGAGTAGCTAGAGCAATTTATCGTAAATAAGTTCTTTCTTATTACATCCATGTCTATATTTATATTTAAATTCAAATAAAAAATGCCTGGAAAGTCGACACATGCACAGAATCGTATCACTAGTCCAATCCTGTGGTTTCAAATTTCTATTGACGCACTCATAATATAATGAACCGTGTCTGATCTGTGACATAATACTGTTCATTATTTCTAGATGAAAAAAAAAAAGAAGAACTTTTTGGAAACACTATTTTACATAAAAAAGTAAGTCAGAACTTTTTAATCTTAATACATCTGGGTCTTGACAAAAAGCCACCTATTAAAAGTCAATATTCTCAAACACTTTGTCCCCAATAAAAATGCGGATATATCAAACTGTGGAACTGTTAATTATAATCAATAAATAAGCCATAGACAAAGGATAAAGACAGAAATCCCATTTTACCTCAAATCGTCTGCCCCATAAACTTTAGTACAAAATTGCTGGCACTTTGTCAGGCAGAATTGCTTTAGCTGTCTTAAGCTGATATTGGATTTAGGGGAAAAGAGTACATTGCATTCCACTTGTTCAGTCAAAGCAATGTTGTCAACAACTATTGCTAAAATAAGGGTTAGTGATGCAAGTATCATGAAATAAAACTACGTTTGATACTTCACACAAATTGCCTGATATTCTGGAAACTACAACCCTGCTTACTGAATGTCAAATGTAATATGGGCTTGTGAAACTTAAACTGGCTAAGAATCCAATTACCAATGTTTTCAAACTATTTCAGAAACATTGGGTAAACGTTAAGAATAATAAATGGGAGAGTTTTGACCTTCCAAATCACTATTTTTACAATCTAGGAGATTATCTCTTTTTAATTTATCCACTTTTCTAAACTCAGGCATAACATAAATGCATACAGTTTGTAGTGTTACAACTGGTAAAATACACAAAGTTGACATATAGTAGAATAAAAAAATTTAACTGATAAACAATGATGCACAATGACAGGGAAAATATTATTTTATTTGTTGAGTAATAAACAAGCTTTTAAGGGAAAATTCAGCATCATAAGAATAGGTTGTTTAATATGTATTCACTTCAGAATTTTGTTGTTTACATCTTGAACATTGCTTACTTTCAGATTTTAAAAGGTGTTTGTGCCACTTACTGATTAGTGAATCTACCTGTGACTGAAATGTGATCTGTGTCCCTATGTTTAAATTCCTTTCCTTCCTTTTTAATCAGTTATTTTTTATTTCTTAACAAAGAATATAGATGTAATATAATAACAGCTGTGGTTAATGCCATTAACAAACATAAAGAAAATACAATGATAATAAAACTGAATTGCACATAAATAAAATTTTAAAATTGTATTATTCATTGTCCTTTTGGAGTTGGCCAATGTCTCCAGTAAAAAACAACAACTTAAACAACAATAATAAAAACTAAACCCCCAGAACTGGAAATCCCTCTTTGCATTCACTCCCTTTCCAACAATCTCTCCTTGTCAAATTTGTAATTTGAAAAACTATCATGAAAGATATGATATATCTGATTACTTCTGCTTTTTTTCTGCTGGTTCGTTTTTCAGCTTTAATTTCGGTTTCACCACAAAAAAAGGAAGTAAACTTTTAGTTTGTATTGCGGACTCACACGTTCTCGACTAAGTAATTAAAGCTAACGAAATGCAACGGTATTAGAAAAAGTGGTGTTTTAGTATTTGGACTTTGAGGTCGTTAGACAGGCAATGATCAACTACGTGGAGAGATAACAGCGGAGGGGTGGGAGTTGGCTTTCTCTGACAAGCCGCTGACTGTCGAAGAAAACTGAAACAGCTTCCAATCAAAGAATAAAAAAATAACTTCGCGTGAGTATACTTATTTAAATGTATTTTTTGTAAATTAACCAACTAGCTACCCAACTGCATTCTGTTCTTTTTAAGATGACACTTGAATAATTCGAAAACATAGAGTCGTATTAATGGAGACAAGTAAAGTAGTGTTAGGATAAAGGCGGATTTGATCTTTTATTGAAGAAAGGAAAAGACAGAAAAAGGTTCGTGCTCGTTATGGGGTCAAGTCATAGGTTACAAATAAGTATTTTTTTTTTTTTATGCACACCACTAACGAGGTAGTTCAAAGTTTCTGTTGACCAATGTTTTTGGTTATAGTCCATGTCAAAGGAATCACGGCAGTTGCGTCTTTAAAACAAAGCTCTTTAAGCACGGAAATAAAATATGCAGGTGTCTTGTATTGTTGTCTTGTATTGTTGTCTTGTATTGTTGTCTTGTATATTTGTAAAATGATAGCAATTCTGATAAATTGAATCTGCTACATACCACCCATGGTCGATTAAAGTCTGTCAGGAGGAAGGAAATTTGAAAAATTAATTTGAAACTGCTATTATGTTGTGCACTTTATTAACACTTAAATCAGAATTAAGGGCGAACCACAGATGGGTTTGATTGATCTGTGATTAAAAAAAAAAAAGTATTTACAATAATAATCCTAAAAGTAGTCTAGAGTAATAAATGTGACTGGTAGTGGGAGCAAAAATGAGAGAGAAAAAACAGAGAAGCAGGCCATTCTGGAAACATTCTCTCCTTATTCTTGTAGTTGCCAGTATGGAGAATTCCATCTCTAATTCTCCAAGGGAGATACTACAGAACCTGGCCTCAGTGCTAGGCTGCAGCCCAGTGGAGGAGATGCTGGCCTTGTACCTTGATGCTCATGATGATTTGCAACATCTACGTGAAAAGTTCCTGGTTCCAAAAGTTACTGACCTGCCTCCTAGTGAGTTAAATTAACACATTAACCTTTTCTGAACAAATTCCGGTTTGAATCAGGGGGAAACACAATGAGTCTTTGTTGCAGCCAGCATGTTAATGGACATACAAATTTTATAGTGAACCTTATCCGTGGGTACCTGCCTACCTTCTAGAGAAGTGGATTAAATTAGCACTTTAAATTTCCACCGAGCCCCTACTTGGTGCATAACTTATAATAATTCCAGTATTGTAGAAGGATGACATTTTTCTTCTCTCGCTAATACTTACCCAGAGACCCAGACGGCATCCGGTTACACAATTTGTATTCCAGTTTAAACTCTTTTTGCCTATGCACTTCATTAGTGCTATTTGTGCGTGAGCCCTATAGCATGTTAAAAGGGGAGCCACCTTAGTGGACTCTGCAGCTTTGCAAAACAAAGCGAGACGTGTCCTAAGGCGCCGAGTCCCTTTTCTTCATACAAGAGCAAGGCTTCCTTGCCAAGGAACAGATGGACCGCACTAATGCACCCGTAATCTTCCGGCAGCTGACCCCACGCTCGTCAGCGGTGCCGAGGACTGCATCTATTTTGCGGGAAACTCGCTTGGGCTGCAGCCGAAAAGGGCCAAGAAGTACATCGAGGAGGAGCTGGACAAGTGGGCAAAGATGTAAGAGGTCTCCGCATTTCACACACTCTGCCGTTTCCAAACAAGCGTGAGGACTAAATTACCAAATTATTTTTGACATCCTTTTCTTGATGTTCTACATAAGTGAAAGCGGTTTCTTTTTTTTTACAGGGGAGTTCATGGTCACCTTGAAGGCAGCAGACCTTGGGCCTGGGCAGAAAACAATATAGAGCAACTCATGGCAAATCTTATTGGTGAGAGGACATTTCTAATCTCTCATGTGCATTTCAATGTTATGCATGCTATTACTTATCTCAGCGCTACACGTGAGGTAGGTGGGTAACATCTCAGAATGCCTCTATTGGCATGGACTCTTCTTGACTTTGAGAACAAACCAATTTTTTAAATCACTTGACCGTTTTTGAGCATTTTGTCTAATTAAATGTTGCTAATTTGAGTTAAAATATATTGGCTGTGGGATTTGAAAATAATTAAACTCTTATCTCTTGACATTTTGACAGATGCCAAAAACTATAATTTTCTAATTTTTTTCTTTAATCCCTGTTATTGATTTAGCATTAAAGTCTTGTCAGGTTATTTCGATACTGAATGCGTAATGCTCTAAATATCGCAATAGCAATACTAATTCTGCTACTATGACTGTACTGAATGTAAAACAATAGAAAGAGGTTTTTTTTTGTTTACCAGGAGCTAAAGTCGAGGAGGTTGCCCTGATGAATGGCCTGACTGTCAATTTGCATCTTCTGTTGGTAAATTACCTTAAAGTGCCGGCAGTTTGTTTGTGGACTTCAGCACTGGCATGTTTAGTTCTCAGACGTTCGTGAAATATATTTTCTCCCCAGCTCTCCTTCTATAGTCCCACGGTGAAACGCCACAAAATTGTCATTGAAGAGAAAGCTTTTCCCTCAGACCATGTGAGCAACATAATTTTTGTTTCTTTGTTGTATTTTTCCATATGTAACCTGCATCCCATACCTGTTTGAGCTAGGCTCCACTTGTTAATATATATATTTTAAAAAAGGAAATTCAAGCCGTTTTTGTAAAGTTGTGTATGTGTCTGTTGGAATCTGTGACTGCCGCAGTATGCTGTGGAATCCCAGATCAGGTTGCGTGGATACAACCCCGAGCAGAGCTTACTTCTGGTGAAACCCAGAGAGGTAAAACACCGTCTCAAATAATGCCCTCTGTCTCTGCCTTTATCTGCAGCCAGACAGTCTGGGGTGGACCTGCACATAACACTGACATCACCTGAAATAAACCTTGCTTAAACAGGGAGACTAGGCCAGAAGTGTATGCATCAATTCACAGATGACTCACTGTGCATTTAACGAAGAATGAGCACTAATCCTTGAATGTCAATCAAATGTATTCAAGCCAATCTTTGTAGATTCTGTACATTCTCTATGTGTCTGGTAACTACACACAAACACTAAAACACTAAAGGGCTGTGTCCGACTAAGGGCCGCTAAACATCACTAACCGAGTTATTCCTTAAACTCGGTAGGGGGAGGACACCCTACGCATGGAGGACATCCTGGCTACCATTGAGAGGGAAGGAGATTCGATCGCCATCATTCTGTTCAGTGGAGTGCAATACTATACCGGACAGCTCTTTGACATGGCTGCCATTACGGCAGCAGGTCAGAGCAAGGTAAAATATGTTCCCCCTGGAGGATATTACAGCGTATGAAAACATTTTTAAAAAGGGATCTATTAAAGATGTTGTATAGATGATAATTAAACACAGAATTGCTTCCTGCTGTGCCTATTTTCAGAGATAATGTCAAAGCAGGGAAGAAGCAGGGAAAGTCTTAATTAAAGGGATACTCCTGGGAATTTTTTAAATATGTAAAACCAAACTGATCTTGCCTTATAGTGATGCGATACTTTCATGCATTTTCATGATTCTTTTTGTGTTCATCTCTTTTTTTATTCATATACCTGATATAACTGATTCCTTCTTGAAATACAAGAAATATGTTGTAACATTGCATCTTTAAAGTCATAAACGAACTGGCAGTGCCCTCTGCTGGCCAAACTACATCAGTTCTGGAAGAGGGCGAATTTGTCATTGTAAAGCAGTGGCAGTAATAAGTAAATATAATGCAACCTAATTGACATGAATATGTGGATTGTTTACATTTAATTTCTATGCGAGTCTAATTATAATCCATAGCGATGACCAGAAACTACCTGGGGAGTTTATCTGATAGCACTTACTACAGCAAAGGTGTCTTTTATTGTCAGATTGGCTTGAGTTCCAAATCCCTGTTATATCCCCGGGATTACAACAAATGTTGGAAGGCTAAGCTGGATATTCATTATGGAGAGTTGACACTAGGACCTTAATTGGACTCTTCTCAATGTGGGAAATGGGCTTGCTGAATGGTCAAGCAAAGGGCTTTATCAGTGCATGCGCAACAAAAGCCACACAGACAGGAAAGCTCCACTGGGGATCTCTCTGGTATAATAGAGTATGCCAGTGTGCCTCTCCAGGCAGATGTGCAGAAATTCATATAATTTAGAGCAATTCTCATAGGACTTACAGTTCATTATCATTAAGTGAGAACAGTCCGATGTTGGCTTAACACCTTTGTCATCATTCCTAAATTCCCTGGCCTATTGCATAGCTTACTTCCATATTCAACATAATTGTGCCCCCTAATGGCCAACCATGCTGTCATGTCGCAACAGTTCCTGTTTGCTAACCCTATCCTTTTAATTTTTCTCTTGAAAATCTTACACACATAGTGGTCTCAGTGAAAGGAACTATGACATTGATGCAGTTTCATTTATAAAGGAAATTGAATGATTAGCCCCAGGACGTACCTTAACCCTCTCCCCGGCAGTTTTGCTGATGCTGGGCTGGCTCTGTGCTTCTGCTCCGCAGGGCTGCTTCGTGGGTTTCGACTGTGCACACGCTGTAGGGAATGCAGAGCTGCAGCTGCACCAATGGGGAGTTGATTTTGCCTGCTGGTGCTCATACAAGGTAGGAGCAGGGGCTGGCACATAGCCTTGGAGGGGATCTGCCTGATTTGGGTGGCTCGCCAGGAGTGGCTTGCCACCTATAACAGAAAGGTGTGCGCGTCCCAACCTTGGCATTGTCTGCAACTGTTTGAAGCTGTCGGAACCAAATATTCAAATGCTTGCTTTTGATTGCACAAAAACACAGACAGTTCTCATAAAAAACCCTTATCATCTATTGTAGCTTCCCAATTAAACACTGATAGTGTGAACAAACTACTCCAGTCTAACTCTCCCTCCCAGCCAGCTCAGCTGGCACCCTTTAAAAGTCTCTTTGATGCTCCTAAAATGTGGTCTAGTTAGTGCATCCACATTGTATGTAACGAGGTCCTTGCGGTGGGCGCTGCCCCCCAGCTTGGCTGTCCGTCTAGGCTTCCCTGTGTGTGTTCCCAGGGCTTGAGTGAGTGTCTCGGTGCGGTGTGCTTTTTTGTGATCGATTGTGCACACACGTATACATGCGCGCATTCACGCGCGTTCACACGCTTACACTTTGGATCAATACCAGTCATAAATAAAAGTGCTATGCTATTTAGATGGTACAGGGTACTCAAAGTTTGAAAACGGTTCAGTAATATAACATGATACAAAGTATGTGACCAAAGAGCCTGAAAATGACTAGGGAAAGAAACATTGTTTCCATTCTCTAGTATGTAAATTCAGGAGCTGGAGGCTTGGCCGGGGCATTTATCCATGAGAAGCACGCATACACTATCAAACCCACGTAAGTATTAACTTATCCCAGACATTGGATTGCACTGTATTAAATGCTTTGGTTGAAAGCAACATATCACCCACCTTATAGTATTTTTTTAAAAATAATTACACACTTGCTGTTATGTTGAGGCCAAACTGAATGCCAGTGTGAGATATCTATGTTCTCACATTGCTCTCAAAATTGCAACGTAAGAAACCTGACTTGTTTAAGTGCCTATACATTCTGAATTGCATTTTGTTTTGCTACATATTGTTCTGATGGTTCCGGTAATGTACCTTGCCAAAAGACCACCTGCAGCGTTCCACTCAGGCGCTGACTAAAATACCAACTGATCAAGAGCCTAGAGTTTTAATCCCCACTGTGCACCATGTTCTCTGCAACACTCATCCTTCGAAAAGTTGGTAATAACCATACTGCTGTCTTTTTTGTCTAGATTGCGGGGCTGGTGGGGGCATGACTTGAAGACAAGATTTGTTATGGATAATGGTACACACTTCTTTCTCATCATTTACATGCCAACAAAAATGTTTTGTTTGTATTTCATTTGCTAGTCTTTGAAAGCCCAGACCCACACCAGACCCACACAAGAGTCATCCTGTCATACCAAAGCTGTTTCCCCACCAGACGGCAGGGCATCCCAAGGGAACAGATTCCTACACACCACCAAGCACGTTTTAGGACCTCCAGTATGACTGGATCCGCATCTTTAGGACAAGAGTGGAAACAAAACCGTATGGCATGATTAATGAAAAATACATTCACAGCATGAATCTATTACTGTGAGACAAAATCTCAACCTGCAGCAAAACCATTAGGTCAATCAGTATTCCTTTGTATCATAATATAGCTCTGAGACCTATAGATGGATGGCATTGATTATTCCAGACTGCAACATTGTCTAACTCTTTTGGAATTAAATCATTCTGTAATTCATCATTCATAAACAGAATTTAGATTGATCCCCCCCCCCCCGATGACTTTAAGGAAGGCTTGCAGCTGCTCGGTCCAATTTGATTGCATCAAAAATAGATTTTATTAATTATTTTTACACAGCCGAAATGAGCGTTCAGCATTATTATTGCTCAGCAGCCTAATGGTTATAGATCAGCACATTTTGTACACTGTGCGTGTGTGTGTGTATGTGTGTGTTTGTGTGTGTGTGTGTGCGCGCGTGTGTGTGTATGAAAAGTACATTGCAGTTTCTAGTGTACATCACCATCTAGTGGAGAAAGTTCTACTGAAATGAACTTATCAAGAAATATTTGGAAATTTTAAAGTTTAAATTGTATTTTGTATGTTATATTTTTATGAATTATACTAGTAGTTAATAAAATGATCAAATAGAATGAAACTCTAATTGCTTTAAATGAATGTAAATTCAGCCTTTTTTTCTCCAGAAATGGACCTCCTCCCAGGTGTTAGTGGATACAGGCTGTCAAATCAACCAATTTTACTCGTGTGTCCCCTGCAGGCTAGTTTAGAGGTAAGTCACCCATGTTACTGTTATAGGTAAGCTAAGATAAACAAGATAGAGGAACTGGTCCGGATACCGCAAGTCACATAAGAGATGTATAGTAGGTTTTAGGGTAAAATAATTGTGGTTCATGTATTAGATTTTTTTTTGAGTATGTATGCTTACATTCAGAACAGTGGCCATATGTGCTATTGAAAGTCCCCCATGCTAGTTTTAGAATTAATTGGGTTTGACTGAGTTGCTGACACAAGCATGAACTTTGCATTTTTGCAGGAAATACATGTTGTTATAGGTGGGCACAAAGATTTACAAAAACAAATGTATAATAATGTATACAAGTCAATTGGGAATAATATTCTGTTCAATAAATGTAATTTTCCAAAGTGATAAGACTTAATCAGCTTAAAAACCCATTAAACAAAATGACAAATTTAAACACGCATATCTAAACACAATATCTTTCTAAACTATTACAGCAGGTAATATTCAAAATGAACAATTCAATTAACAGCTCGGTTGATTCTGAATGAGAGGAGCTTGGTTGGTACAAAATCCAGCATGCACAGATGGACTCCAGGACCAGGACTGAGAACCACTGCTGTAGCAAACCCATAGAAAGTGCCTTCTCTCTCTCAAATAAATAGACAAATAATGCAGAATCTTATGATGTGAACCAATTAGTATTGATGGGGGAAACAAAACTTTCCAAAGCAGTGAACCATTTGAACCAATTGTGTCAATGGTTCACTCTTTCGAAGAATTTCTACATAGTGACATCTGCTGGTCAATTTATGGTATGACGATTGATAAGTCTAGTCCTCGAGGCATTAGTGGGGCAAAATACAAATGAACCTATTGACATCTGTGATCTTTCGTTCAATAATGTTTATGTGACAGAAATTGGTATAAGTTACATAACTGAATAGCTCGTTTAAATTTATGATGGTTCTTAGTACGTTCTCCTATTTGACATTAATTGGCAACAAAAAATAAATACTATTAACTTAATTTTTTTTTATATATCTAAAGAGGTGTTGGGATATGCTTGTGCTTCTGGGAAAGTGATGGTCAGGAAAGCTTGGTTGGCAAAAGAAGGCTACTGGAGGGAGATTGTGAGATTGTGTATGTGATTGTGCAAACAAGAAAAGTGCTGGTATTCAAGAACAGTTAGAAACAGTCGTTCAGTCGTTCAACACGGTCAGATGTCAGATACCGGTGCACACTGCTTCGGAAGGTCCATACCTTTTTCGTGAATGCTGCTTTGAGCGTAACATCCCTACCGATTAGAATCGTTTGCTGAGACCTGTTGCTGGTTCCCTATAAGATCTTTAATCAGACCAGCATGAGTGCCCTAAGGAAAAAGTCCATCCTGCTAACGGGGTATCTGGAGTACCTGATCCAGCACTACTACAGCCATGAGGGTACGGACCCACTCAAGCCCTGTGTGCGCATCATCACCCCTCCCCACCCCGCCCAGCGTGGCTGCCAGCTCTCTCTGTCCTTCTCTCTGCCCATCCGTGATGTGTTCAAAGAACTGGAGAGGAGAGGCGTTGCTGTGAGTGATTCTCTATTTCTCTATTTTATTATTTATTTTCTATAAATATCTATATCTTTCTGTATGTCACTGACATTTAGGTCCTTATTAAACTGTTGGAAAAATAGCTTTAAACTTTTATTAGGTGTTTAAATAATATTAAAGTTAACCAAAAAAGACAATGATATATCAAAATAAAATACTGTCATACTGCTACAATAAGGAATGTTCCAAACTTGTACGACTACACACACACACACACACAACAGGTCCTGTGGTTGGAAAAAGCTTATTGAGAACAGAGGCCTTGCACAGGGTGACAGATAGGTTACTGTCCGTCAAAGAACAGCAAGTAAAACCTGTAAAAGATGTATACCGGAATGTAAAACTCATTGAACCGTATCACGGTAAGGGGTATGGCAGCCCACAACCTAGCTAAGGTCCACAATATAAACAGAAAATTGGAGTAGCAGCAGGCACACATTGGGTCCCTTGTTATAGATGGATAGATAGATAGATAGATAGATAGATAGATAGATAGATAGATAGATAGATAGATAGAGAGGTAGATACTTTATTCATCCCCATGGGGAAATTCAACTAACAAACCACATCGAGGAGATTCAGTGAAATACAATGCGAGTACAGCTAACAGGTAAGCTCAGTGTTTAGCGAGAGAATGTAATGGATTGTGTTATAGGCATTTCATTCTGAAGAGGGCATGGGCTATGCACACAATCACATTTTAAAGGTATGCTGCTTTTTTAATAATAAAAGCCTATTTGGCTTTATATTCGTACAAGCACAGTTTAAGTGTCCTTGAATGAAATACAAATTTATATCGACCAGTACAAAATGGGGTCTGTAGTAGGCAACCAATGTACAATGCACCGTTCCCCGCAAGGTCTTGAGTAATACATGCTAAACAATGAGTCAAATGTACAAAAAAAGTATGCAGGGTGTGTTTAGATGCTGCTGAAGCGGTTTGCTCTCTCTGCTGTATTTCAGTGCGACATGAGGGAACCCAATGTCCTGAGAATTGCACCCGTACCACTGTACAACTCTTTCCGTGACGTGCACCGATTCATCGCCATCCTGGGGGAAGTCCTCGCTGCCAGCCAGAAACCCTCACAGGGATCCCAGCCAAGGCAGACAGGCTCCTGATCCCTGGAGTCCTCGGAGGACACTAGCTCATCCGGGAGCTTGGCCAGCCTGATTTTCCAAACGTGGGAACCACGGTCCTCCGCGGTGCTAAACCGGCGATGACTTCAGCTGCTCAATTACAAGCTGCTGAGTTTTACCTGTGTTTATTCTGAAAATGCATTCAAAACTAGTTAATTTGACCTGATGAAATACAAAAATGCATTGTTCAACGTTGAAAAGAAACTCCTCAGTGCATTTGTGAAACAGAAATAACAAACATTCTTAAAGGCACAGTGTCAGACTCCAGTTGAGGGTTGTAGGTTATGATGATCTTTGTTTTAACTCACATCTTAATTGTTTCGTTGGACTCATTGTTTGGATTACCTCACTGGGCATGTCTAGGGGTAAATCTGTTGGACTCATTGTTTGGATTACCTTACTGGATTACCTCACTGTTGCCAAGATGTGCAGAGTCTGCGGTCCCTGAGAACTGGAGTTGAAACCGCTTTCAAATTCAAAATCGTTAATTTAAGACATATTTAATTTGTGATTGCATATTTGATTTATGGTATGACATTTCCCACGAGCGTCCATGGTATGTTTTATCGATATATATTTATGCAAATTAGTACCTGGACTCAAGGACACAACAACGACTATCTTTAGATCTGAACTTGCTTGTTTCAGTAACAATTCAAAAATGACACTTTGTCACCAGTAAACAAACACAGAAGTAGTCAGGGATGTAACTTTTTAACTAGTTGTAGCTTTGATGAACTTCAGTATGTTGCAATGGGGAATTGCTTGGTCTGGAGTTGGGGACCGTGTTTGGTTGCATTGTGTGTACTCAAAAGCTTGATTCAAATGTGGGTATTCTTTTCATTATTTTTTTTTTATCAATCAAAGAAAGCATTATCTTGCTCTGCCAGTGTTGTGTTAATTAATTATGCTTACTTGGCTAGTTTTAAATATATTAGTTTGGTAGTGTATTCTATAATTACCTTTTAATAGTTTACCAATTTATTATCAGCCTACCTTTCTTGACTTCGTAATATTTGAACACTTTGATAAAAACATTTTAAGAGGTACGAAGCTAACTGCATATTGAATATGGTTAATAATCAAAGATTCTATACAGTATAGACTATGAATCATGATTCTTATTGTCTCTATATAATACTTATCTCTGTTTAACACATTGGGTAATAGCAATATTTCCCCATGGTACACAATGGCACCATGAAATGGAAATAGGTAATGACTAATGTGCTAGAAGTGGCCCCAGCAAAACAAAGCTGTGAAATTCTTCTACAAGGCGAGTGCTATGGAATAAAGCTACTTTTTTGAGGTATATAATAAAGCAATGATGTTAATAAAGCAATGTTTTAAGATTAATCTGGTGTAGTCTGTCTGGGTGCTTCGCCCCACAATCTTGCTTTACTGCTTTGTGAAAGTTATTCTGCATGCGTTGCACACAAATCAAAGAACAGAACAAGCTCAGTTAATGTTGTCATTACCAGTACCAGTAGACTGGCAAAACACATTGAGGCTTTGATGGTTTGTTAGAAGCGGCCAATAGAAATTATTCAACAGACAGTCTGTTTAAAGGTCCTGCTTAGAGACAGGACTGAATAAGAAGTAGGTTTTTTCAACTGCATCAGTATATACACATGCAAACACACACACACACACACACACACACACACACACACACACAAGGCTGCTCTGCTAATAACTGAGCAAAGCGTGCAAAAGATAAAGTGAAACCAAAGAAAGCTGATATGCACTCTGGTGAAGATTACAGGTTACAGGGAAAAAAAAAAAAAAACGTTAACCTGATGTCATAACCAGCACTGGCTCACTCAAAATAAGACTTTCTGTGGGAAATCCTCTAGTGAAACGGGTGACATGACAACCCCTTTTTTATGTTACGTTAAAGTAAGACTCATGGTTTTGTTGCCACCCGGTTGATTTGGTCACTTCTACATTTAAAAAGAAACCATACAGAACCCAGTTATATATTGTTTTTACACTTGTGTGCAGATGTTTTTTTAGCGGTTACTAAAAACAGACTCAAAAGCAGAAGTAGACACCCAAGTGCTGCTTATCCATCGGAAACAAAAGTTTGCTGTGACAGGACTATAGTCAAGCATTTACAACACCAACCTGCAGTTTACTCTGATTGCTATGGATTCAGCGCTGAGCACACTGTCGTTTGGGCCAACTTTCTGTACAAGCGGTAGCTTCCAGGAAGTGGTGAGGCTGCAGGTTTCATAGATGAAAACTGACATTTGCACCACTGTGTGCTGCAAAAACAGAGGGGTTTGATATACCATGTGACGCCATTCACTTCCTCTCTCTCAGTGGAGGTTTTCTCATTTTCCGATCCTTACCAGATTAATTGACTGGACAGATGGCGAGCACTAGGTAAGCAATCCCTCTGTGCATCTTTTTAAAGGCTTGTTTGGAAGCTTAGCAAATCCTTTTGGATATGGTCGGACTTTGTGCAACCAATCTGTGGTTTTGATGTGTTTTTATCCTTGTACAAACGATCTGTTTAATTCAAGTTTGAACGAGATGAAGTAACCTTGTTGGAAACACAGGCTGTCATGTAATGTGTTTCGTTAATAGGGCCTTGGCCCTTTTGTGAATTTTTATACTGTCTCTATTAGAGCTGTAAATGTTTGTAAACATCATCAAGTGCTGGCTTGTTTCTCATTAATTTAAATAATTGTAGCGGCTGTAACTTAACATATATCTTTAAACGGTATATTTGAATTTCAGGAACACGAATACAAAAGAACACTTAAGATGCCAGTTAACAGTTGATACTAAAAACATTAGTGCCTTTTGGTTCACCTTAATCAATGACAGCTACTGTAAAGAATGTTCATTATTCCCCAGTGTGACTGCCTTTCCTACTCAGTATTTATGCATCAGTCATCCTTCCTCTTGCACAATACCCATTTTCACAGACTTAGCTGTAAGCGCCATACCACTTTGACAACAAGGGTCATTTTTCATCGTTGTACAGTGGTTGGGAGGTTAGCGAACACTTCAAGACCAGACAGTGAAAAGATTACCACAAAATGCAACTAATCCAAGAGTAAAGTGACATCAAGCCAGCCAGACTGTCCTCGATTGCTGGATGTCCACCACCAGACAATGCAGCAAAGCAGCCACCCAGATTTCTAATGCTTTGACTAGACCTAAAGAGTAACCACTAGTCTTAACAAACCATTTTGCAACACTGCGTTTGCTACATATAACTAACGCAGTCTTTAATGCAGCGCAGTTTTACACACTTGAAATGATTAAGGATAGTAGAGCTGGCTTCTGCTGGTGTGTTGCTCTTTGCACCACATCAAAGCTTAATTAATTTTGACAAATGGATGACTGTGAGGTGAAATTGCAAATCTTTATATACCCTATATTAAAATGCATTTACTCTGCTGGCATGTACCCGGCCTCACGTGTGCAGTACCCAAGGCAGTGTTTTGCAGAGACTGCTCTGCTGTCAAACTTCCTGGCTGGTAAAAAAGCTGTCCCAAGGTTTCTGACTGAGGAGGACGAGCACAATGTATCTAAATAGCAACCCAAACTAAGTACCAAACTAAGCTGCAAGGGGTGTTAAAAATAACTGGCCTTATTCATTATGATGGATATCTAAATTCCTTGATATGAACGTTACCTTCACTGGGAAAATCCAGCAAGAACAAGTAGCGGTTGAAATATGAGAGTTAATAGATAAACTTTCTTGTTTTTTTTTTCTCAGTAAACTGAAGTGCTCCCTAAGCATTTAATGCAACCACGGTAAAAAATACAAATAAAATATGTTTTACCAAATTTGTCTTGGTAAACTGAAGCATTAACATTTCCCTTCAGTGGAACTAAGGGGCCTAGGCCAACCCCAGAAAAACAACCCTATGGCATTATCCCTCCTCCACCAAACTTTACAGTTGGCACAATGCAGTCAGGCAGGAAACATTCTCCTGGCATTCGCCAAAGCCAGACTCGTCCATCAGACTGCCAGATAGAGAAGTGTGATTCGTCACTCCACAGAACACGTTTCCACTGCTCCAGAGTCCAGAGGCGGTGTGCTTTACAACACTCCACCCGATGCTTGGCATTGTGCTTGGTGATGTAAGGCTTGCATACAGCTGAAGTGACTATGGAAACCCATGCCATGAAGCTCCCGGTGCACAGTTTTTGAACTGATGTTAATGCCAGAGGAGGTTTGGACCTCTGCAGTTATTGAGTCAGCAGAGCGTTGGCGACTTTTATGTACTATGCGCAACAGCACTCGGCGCCCCCGCTCTATAACTTTACGAGGTCTGCCACTTCGTGGATGAGTTGCTGTGGTTCCTAAACGCTTCCACTTTGCAATAATACCACCAACAGTTGATAGTGGAATATCTAGGAGGGAAGAAATTTCACACACTGACTTGTTGCAAAAGTGGCATCCTATTACAGTACCACACTCAAATTCAGTGAGCTCTTTTGAACGACCCATTCTTTCAATAATGTTTGTAAAGGCAGACTGCATGGCTAGGTGCTTGATTTTATACAACTGTGGCAATAGGACTGAATGAAACACCTGAATTCAATGATTTAGAGGTGTGGCCTAATACTTTTGTCCATATAGTGTGTATATATATATATATATGGAGTGTGGTACAACTGTGGGGAGGGAATCTGTGCCCCACCCCTTTAAAACCAACAGAACATAAGCCTAACATTCTGGGCCTAACTGCTGATTGACAACATTCTTCAGCTGTTGGTCAATCAAATGGTTAATCAGCTACAGAATTAAAGCCTGCAGTATTCTTCAGTCAGGGCCTCCACCTCAGGGCAAAACCCTGGGTGAGGTTTTGAGCTGAACTTGAGCTGAACTCGAAAAGCGTGAGATGTTTTTGGATTTTTAGTATTTTGATAAATTTTTGCATGAGAACCTGATTTGATGTACCCCTCGTTCTGAAATGTCTATCCCCAGTTTATACACATTTTACCAAAGTTTTTAGCGGTCATACAATCTCACAAGCTCATCAAACAGACACAGCAATGAAGAAATTTAAATCACTCTGATCATTGAATGATAATTTTCCCACTCCGGAACAGAATAACAAACAGCTTTCCAAAGAAACCAGTGCTGGCCCCCACTGTCCAAAGTCCGGGCGCAGTCCAAATGAGGATCAAGAGCACGGCTAATGCGGGGGAACGACTGAGTCAGACCAAATCCATGGTCTTACCGGATCCTGCGCAGCCCCAGAAAACTGTGAGTATGCCACCCACCCTCTGCATGAATGCGTAACGAACAAGACATCGAACAACAGGTGGCACAGTGCTTGATTTGCTGTACGCTTCCTGGTTTTTGATGCATATATAAGGAGGGGAAGGGCTGTGCTATCATTTATCAAGGTACTCATCATTGATGTATTCAGTACATCTCCTGCTGAAGGTACAAGAATAAGCTTTGCAAGTGTCTCTGGGTGAGAAAGGTTTTTCTACCCTATGCTACAGCTTTCATCTATGAGGTTTAGATCAAACTGTGGTGATACGTTTAACATAAAAACGTATATATATGAACATTGCTCATACTTTATTCGTGTTTATTAGGGTCATGTTCCCAAATTTACAGATACGTTGAACATTTTAACCAATAATAAAACCATATATACCGGTATATTCTAGATCAGTGGTTCTCAATCCCTCTATGCATGTGTGGCCTAAAAGATGTGAAAAATATAAATGGGCTGCAGGCTGCCACAACACCATTGAGATTTACTGCATCATTGAAGTACCCTCCCCTCCGACAAAGTCAGTATAGCCCCCAGCACATGGTGCTCCAATCAGCTGATGCAACATTCCTCTGGGCCTTTCAACAGGACTCAGAGTGCTGGTGTAGTTTCAACTCAAACTGCCTAAACTTAAAGTTTAATCACACTGGTGCTGTGCTGGCATCTCACGCTTTAGAATGTATTGTTAGCATTTATGTCATTTTTAAAGGGCCATCTTCTCCAGTAATGGTCATTACCTGACTTGACCACAATGTCCATTAGGAAGCTGGGCCTGCACGTTTGTAAACTCACACTTGAGAAGTTGGTTTGGTCTGTCTGTGGGTGAGAGAGCAGCATGTCAAAAAAAGTCATTTTCACATTCTAGTGGACAGGAGAGTCAGACAGTTAAGAAAAATTATCCACAGTGTCCTTTTCCAAATAAGAATTAAAAAATAAACTAAATGCCTTTTCAAATGGTCTCTTTATTATGTCATACTATAAATGAGCTATAAATTATTTTAATATCATCAATTAGCTTAGTAAAACAACACATTTGCCTCTTTTTGGGTAACTTGAAATATAATAGGGCATAAGTACCAAATAATAAGACCATATTTTTTTTTTTTCATTACCATATTATTTTCAGTGGTACTCAAAAGCAGAGAGTATAATATTTCGATTCCTGACTTCTAACTGTACACTACAACAGTCGCTTACCAAGGCACACTGACAGATCAACCAAACAGAAATTTTAGAAATGTAGAATTTTTTATTTCAGTGCTTGAGACACCATTTGCCACGTTTATTCTATAACGGGTATAACCAAATCCAGCTAAAAAGCCAAGTGACAGTAGCTTGTGATATATTCTGATGCATTATTAAGCAGAGAAATACTGCATATGCGCTGCTCAGTAATATTTTGAAAAGAAGAGTGACAAGAAATCAAGACAGCTTGTTTGCGTTTGGAAGGCATAGCTTTTTGCTACAGAAATCATGTGTGAGAGCTTCCCCGCTGCACCCTATTTTTAGAGAAGGCTGAACGTATCACAGCATGTGGTTGAAACGGAATTACGAGCGATCCATCCCCCTCAACCTCGCTGGCCTGCAGTGCTCGGCTGCCAGTCAACACCTACTTTATTATATGATGAGATGTCCTTAATGTGCACTCCTGTTATTTGTGCACTGTTACCTCTTCCATTGGGCGTAATTGCCATATCATATGCGTAAAATGTAAATGGATTAACTTTCTTCAGAGCTGATGAGCACATCCAGGCCCAGCTGGATGGTGTCAAATAGATGTTTTTTAAATTTTTTCTGCCTGAAATTGATGCAGCCATTTTATGATCTCCATCAAATGAAAAGTATAATGAAATTGCTGTCCTTGCAACTTAAGTTTTTTGTTGTTGTGTGTGCAATGTATAGTATCTTAAGAGTTGGGTAATTGAATTGGGTAGTTAAAGTTTGAAAGTGGATGTGGAACAGACACCCCATTTATATTTAGTGGTAGTTAAACATGAATTTACCCTCTGCATGACAGGAATGGGTGTTTTGCCATTAAATTGTTCCAAGGGAGAAATAAAAATAAAAATAACAGTAATAACAATGATGATGGTATATGAAAGGTGAATAAAGAACATTTTATACAAATTTATAAAAAATGTGAAATAAGCACAAAAATGTGAGTGTATAATTGCACATATCACTATTATCGTTTTTGCGCATTACATCAGACAAAATGGATTGCTCTATTTTAATACTTGCAATGAGCAATATCCATGGATGTTCCAACCATATTCTAAATGCAGGAGGTATGCCGGATTCTCATATTCTGACCACCTCTGAATTAGCTATCAGCGGAGGATATTGTGAAGTATCTAGCCTTTGAAACCACAGAGACTGAAATACCAACATGAGTAGAGTGATTTATAAACTGTACCAGAGAGTCTTTGGTACGAAATCTAGAAACAAATCCTGAAATGTCACAGAACATCTAGCTGTGAATGCAATCCTCTTTCTAACACCCATGTTCCCTAAAAAAATATTAGCTTTTGGAAAATTTGGAATGTTATTTAGTTAGACATTAATTTTTTTTAATTTCTTCTAGGTTTTGTTAAGAAAAAGAGAGTTTAGCAGGTGGTGTTTAACTTAATATACGTCATCTTTGTATAATGTTTGAGATTTCATTCAAGAAGTCAGACTTTTAAGACATGTTTAAAAAACAAAAAAAGAAATGTAAATTTATCTCCTGCCTCAATTTAAGAATCTCAGGTTACGACCCTATTAAACTCAAATAAAGCCAGCAGTGTGCTTGCAGGGCTCTTATCAACAGACTGTCTTAAAGAAGACCTTGATATTCGAATAAAGTGACACCGATGTGGATCACGCTGATGAAATGTGGCAGGTCGTGCAAAGGTAATTTGCATGGATAGTGGCTGGGTCGGTTTTCCGTGCTGCACTTAGTGCTGTCAATGCCCAACTCTGCTTTGAGTGCGAGTCCGAGGGAGAGATTTGTAGGAAACGCTTTTCTGGCGTCGGCACTTGTTTCAGTTGCTGCTCTCGGTGGTTCAATCTTGGCTACCCATCCTGCACTGCCTTGGGCGGCGAGTGTAGGGTCCTGCAGGTAATCGGGATTAAGAGTCACATACATCAAATTTAATTACTTTAAGTAGCCCACCCTCAGGCTTATTTCTGCACTTCATGTCTTTCCGATTTGACAGCTGCTAAAGGTAGCCAGGGAAGCAAGTTATGCGATTTGCCATAAATGTATCGCTGTTACTCGTAATGGAACTAAAGCAGCACAGCCACAGCCTTCAACATCACTTCTCCTCCACCGTCTGCATCAGTTTAAGGCATTACATTTCAGATTCACAAATAAGATACATTTAAATTTCTTAAATTCTTTTTTGATTTAGTTTCATCATTTCAATCTATGCGAGTCAAAACCTGGACACGTTATAGATATAGTGTCTGTTCTGTCCGTGACAAAATGTGCAATTAGAAAGCCTTGCTTATAGATTCTGCACTGTCCCTTTGTATGGCAATTTTTCAAAGAGAATGAAACCAAAGGAGAATACCATGAGAAAGGGAAGCCATACAGTAAAAAAGTGCCCTTTAACACGTTTTAATGATTCTGAGCATGCTTCCAAATTTCTCTGGACTTAACAATGACAAGATCCCCACCCACCCATCCACCTTCCATCAGGCAGGCCCAAATTTGCGCTAGGTCTGACATAGACAATGTGTTGTCACTTCAGCTTACACAAGAGTCCATCATAGCCTTTACTAATTTGTATGAGTGGATAAAAGGCTTGTCTTCAGTCAGAAAGTAGCTTTATGTTTTCATGAGTAAGGCGGAAAAAAAAAAAAAACTATGAAATTGTGTGAGTGTGATTGATTGTGTGTGTGTGTGTGTGATTGTGTGTGTGTGTGTGTGTGTGTGTGTGTGGGGAGGGGGGTGGGGCTTAAATATGAGGCAAGGAAACGGCTTTTTAATGTGTTCAAATGAACTTAAGTCTTATATCAGATACTCTTACCTTGTTAGCATCTGGACTGATTTCCATATTAACAACCTCTTCTGAAATTTCGAAGTGATGAATGATTGACAACAAAGGAAACGTTTTGATTGTCGTCGGCACAAGGCTTGTATAATGTTTTATATATTGCTTCCTCTAATTATACAGATGACAAGTTTTTTGGACCCTGGTCCACCATTGAGACGCTGTTTCCGGAGGGGAGAGACACAGGCTATTCAAAACATAATTAACTACAATGCTCAATGACCTGCAAGAAAGTCAAATGGCAAAATCAGTTATGGTTTTGTCACAGCATTAAAGGGGTTATTACAATCCTAGGCAGACCGTTAAAAAAAGAAATATTAGTCTAATGTTGCAGAAGTATTACAAAAATGCGTGTACACATTAGCTCATTTTGTATTAGCCTTCAGTTTTTCTTGCATCTATGTTATAGGCAGAGGGGAAACCTCCAGCACAGCTTCAGACATTGTGTATGGTGTTTGCCCTGAAAAAAGACAGAATTTTATACAGTTTTCTGATTAAAAATTGGAAACTAATGCTAATTGTCCCTAATATCGTCACACACTGACAGAAACTTTCAAGCACTACTGTATAAAATAGAGGAAACATTTGTGTTAATGTAATGGGATGTCATGTCCCAATAGATCTGGGAGCCAAATCAACAGTGGGAGTGTGAAAATAAAACTTCCTATTTGAAGAAATTTGATGAGGTTGAGAGTCACCCGTCTCGCCCCCCTTGCCTAATGCACTCATGTTACATACCTGTTAAGCTGATTCAGGGTGCTAACGTGCTAATGTGGCAAGAATGAAAGCTTGTGAGATTAATTTTAAAGTTATTAGTCCTCTCTCCAGCAGCATTATTAATTGAGTTCATCACTGGATTCAGAGAAAAAACGGGCATTTTGGTTTTACCGCGGAGTGCATTTAATTGTATCATGGAGATAAAGTGTCGAATGGGGAGCCCAATGAAGGTTTATTTACCTTGCCAGGAGTAAGAGGGATTCTGCTAACACGAAACGACAGTGCTTTTTCACTCCTGATCCACGGTGGTCGAAATGGATTTGTGTGTCAGGGGTGGGGGGGTGGGCATCTGACAGTCGGCACTCAGCGAGGTCTGAGTATCCTGAAGACACTGTCAGGCAGGATTGATTTTCACGTTCCCGATTCGTGTAAGCATCCCTGTAATACAGCTGACCCCGGACTGCACTACCTTGTCATTTTGCGATATAGATCAAAGAAAAGACGAGCTGGAAATAGCCAGGCTCCGACCTTGAACTCGCCAGGGCCCTCATCGTTGGCACAGAGGAAGAGGAAACACTGGCAACACCACTCTCCTGGTCACGGTACCGCAGTAGAGACAGTAGAGGGCAGGGTAGCACTGCAACAAGGAGAAATCCCCTCCTTCCACAAATGGGAGATTAGACCATACGCACTGGACCACTGTAAAGTCAAGAGTAGGAATGGATTCATGATTAGAAAACTCTGTTACTTACACAATATGCCGATAGCACGGATTCCATACATTCCTCCATCAATAAAATGGGTAGATTTAGGGGTAAAATGTGTAAAAACAATATCAACTTCTACCACTGCCCTATTGGCAGAAATACGTTTTTTTTACTCGGAGTTACTCACGATAATGCTGCCAAACGTGCTTTACTCCCTGGCTATAAATTGAAATAGAAAATAAGATTTTACTTAAGAATGATTATTGGTGCAGCAGCATGATACTGTATATTGCACCTACATTAATTTCCACGAGCAATGTGAATGGCTTTCTCTTGCTTGAGCAAAGACCAATTCGCATTACTAATCAACCTTTTTCCATGTTTCTTCTTGTAATGTGAATTCTTGCCTGACATTGTAAGCGTTTAGACTTTGTTCTTAGTGCTTTTACTAATTACTAAATTATCATTAATCTGATAGCTCAAAGCAACACTACATCCATAACCACTGTATTTCAACAAACGAAGACATCCTGTAATGTATCTGACTGCTGAGAAAGCAACCCCAAGCCATATTGCAGCAACTACAAAACAAAAAGTTATTACGCAACTTCAGTGGAGTTTGTACTTGAAATGAAGGGAGAGTAGAAAGCCTGTAGTTATATTATCCATTAATGGCCTGATAAGTTCTCAACCTGGTTTTCCCCCCCACAACAGCTTACTGGCCAAACAAATCTGGGCTCTTTATAATTAATTTGGCTCATTATAGACGCTTGCGGTTGTTTGCTGTCGACATATTCAGGAGGACTTCTGATTGGCTTCTGATTGCTGAGGAGAGACACAGTTTCTTTAGCCACTCAATCACTCACCAGATTTGTATGGCAAGAACAGAAGATTTTTGAGAACTTTTGGGGATTTCACCTATATGGGTGTACACCTACTGGTAGGCTTTATCACTGGCGTGGAGGTATAGTGCTGGGTAGGGTTCCATTCTGTAGAGGTCCCTGAGTGATCTCTAATTAATGTGAACTTCATATGCGATAAATACTTTTTAAAGACACTTCTAAAGACTATTTTTCTCAGAAGTTAGCCCATATGGATTCTCATTTTATGCTTTTTGTCTTTTGTCACTTAACAAACGATTGAAGAAAAGTAACAGATAGGCAGTGACTGACAGCTCAGTATAAAAAGTGCAATATTAAAGGGATAAGATTAAAAATGTTAGATATCCTTTTTGTTCCGCCATCTTATTGGTCTTTATGGAGTTTAATTCATCTCTCAGTTTCTAAAACTGTCTGCTTTTTTCTGTCTGCTTTATCATCCTAACATGTATTTTTAAATAATTTTACATAGGGCACTCTTAAAATTTTATTGAGGATGTAATTTGCCACTGCCAAAACTCTTCCATTGTTTGTGGAAATCGTTTTCCGAAATCATGACACAGAATGAATGAAGACCTCAGGGTCCCTTGGAATGCGTTATTGGCCTAGGCTTTCTTGTCCAAGATTTCATGTGAAGTTGTATTTTGATTACAAACATACATACAATAAAAAATAATAGAAGAACGTAGAACTTGGGATAACCTTTTTTGGTGATTTTTAATGTACCCTTTGAAGTGTAAAATTCAGTTAGTAAAATAACGTTTTTATCTAAACGTTTTCAATGAAATTATGGACAGAGCTTTTGTCTGATTTAGAGTTTACATCTAAATACTTTACCCATTGTCGGTGCATTAAATGTTGTAATCTATATGAGTGAAAACTAGAAATACAAGTTTTATGAGGGAATTGACTGTGAATCTGGGCGAGGCAGACAGATGAGATCACAGTGCCGCCTGCAGGCCCTGGTTGCTGCCCGTCCCTCAGTCAGGCCTGGTTGTGGGCAAATGGACTCTGACAGGCAGAATCCCTCCTACCCTGGACAGATGACCTTGTTCAGGTCAGAGGCCTTGCTCAGTTTCACCCCGGACTCTAACATAGAGAGTGGGGACTACAGCCAGGCATGATAGTGGATAAATGACCCCAACAATCCTATATATTAATATCTACACACACATACACAAACAGGCCCGTTTACAATAAACATACTCACACACATACACACACACACACACACACACATGGACAAGCATGGAAATGTACACATGCACATACAAACAAGCGGGCACACACACATGGGCAAGCACACAGATGGACACAGAAACCATAAACTGGCTGAAAGAGGGAAAAGTACAAGGGAATTCTACTCCTTCTTCTCCTGCTCCTTCCCCTGACCTATTTTGTGGTATTCCTTAACAAAAAGATTATGGCTGTTTAATGGTAGGTGACACAGCAGTGTCCCGCAGTGCTTTTCCTTCTTAATCCTCGGCATCTTCGGTAAAAGAGCTTTCAAATGAAATATTGTAGTTTTTGGCATCCACTCCTTGAGGGAATGTGGGATTGTCAGAGTGCATTTTTACATGCTTGGAAGCTATTCCTCAGGAGAGCAGTATGGCGGCTTCCTCAGTTGGTTAGGTAAGCAGGAGTGGTTTCCAAAATTATTCCACCTCAAGAAAGCTATAGAATGATTAATTTCTTTTATTCTGTCACCTCCCTTTTAACGTCTTTGTAAATGCCGTAAACAAAGAGCTAAAAGATGGATTCGCTTATGAGCTCTTGAGAAGGAAATGGCTTCTGACTCTTTAGTTACCCACCCGGAATGTGAGCCTTGAGGTTATTCAGCATTGACTGCAATGGGAACTGGTCTCCTGAATTTCTATGAAAAATGTAATATTTTATTCTTGCTTGGATAAATTGAAAAGAAACTTCATTGTAGCCAAGGTGACTAACCTCTTGTAATCAACATGTACTAAAATACAGGGCGGAGAGCACGTAATGGAAACACCAAGAAATATGCTGTATGAATATTAAACCTTTTTTTTTTTTTTTGAGCTGCCCTTTGCCTTGAGAACAGTGTCAACTGGAATAGTGTCAAACTAGTTTTTAGCAGTCTAGTGAGATATTAAACCATTCTTAAACCAGAAAAGCCTCTTGTTCTTTGAGAGATGAAGGAGGAAATATACTCTGCACTCTACATTCCAGAACTTCCCATAAAGATTCAATGATCAATGATCAGGTTATTGGGGAGGCTATGGAAGGGGTTTGACTTTTACTTTGACACTATTCTGGTGTCCATGAAACCACTCTTGAATCTGTTTAGCAGTGTGTATGGGGTTGTTATCATCTTGGGTGATGGTAACAATTTAAGGAAACAATGTTTGCACCAGAGAGTGCACCTGGTCACATAAAATGGCTTTGTACAGAATAATAATCAGACCCAATGACTTCCTCAAGATGGCTGCCCATATTATAACTGATCCACCACCATGTTTAACAGTTGGGAACAGGCAATGTTGACTAATATGGTGATGATATATTTTTAGCTTTGAAATCAATAGAGAACAGTTCAATGTTTTGGTCACTTTAAAAAAGTATTTTTTCATTTTAAAAAATTATTTTGTATATCCTCTGTATGTCAGGTATGTAATTTCCGACTGTGACATCAAATGAATTCATTCATTTGAGGTTATAGTGGGAAGTTTTCAAAATCCATAAACGTAAACGTGTAGTTTTTGCATGTAGAATGCAAATAGCAGACGAAACAAATAGCTAATTCCGAATTTATGTGTATTACCTTGAGATACCAGAAGGAACAAACAAGCCAAGCTTTACAAAATGTGCGCAGTTCAGCCACAACGTTCTTTCAAATCACGGTAATACAATTTATGAATGCGTTTGTCATCTCTAATAGTTTTATTAAATAAGGAAGTACAATGTCTTCATAATTTTTCCCCCCTTCACGCAGATATCTCGGCATCGGAGGAATCAGTCTCAACATAACCTGGCTGACATCAGTGCAGCAGGAAATCCTGTGAGTATGCCTGTTTGCCATAATGAAGGACAGGAAGTAACATGCGTTGTGTAATTTACTTTCTGATTAATAAAACGGCTACTAACTATAAAAAGGGCCGTTGATCGAATCAAACAAAACGAAGAACACTATGAAACAAATGTCTTGTTGAAAGACACACCATACAGGTTTCTGAACAAAAAGAAAAACACGAAAAGTAAGATTAAATAGTTTATAAATTATTACTGAGAAGTGAATGTTCTTATTTCAAGAAATTATTTCAATGACACGTCATTTTAAGCACTTAAATTGTTTTTGCTTGTGTAGCGTCTTGAAAGAGAGCTACGTTTTGCGTGGGTTTTTAAGCAAGAGACCGACACCGTTTAACAGGAATCAATG
>JAOVYW010025270.1:27458-31354 GCA_025775045.1 Hiodon tergisus | reverse complement strand
CACACACACACACACACACACACACACACACACACACACACACACACACACACACACACACACACACACACACTGCCCCTAGGATTAGATTTACACACTTTAGCAGACTTTGCACTCACTCTCTCACATACATGCACTATTTAGGCACATTACATGAATACCCATACACACAAACTCACATACATAGAAAGGTGGGAACACTGATTTAAATTATGTTTAAAACAACAAACTCCTCTATTTTATGAAAGGACATTTTAATATGCTTTTGTTGAGGTATGCTCAGTCATATAACCACCGGCTCCATGATTTAATAATACAGGTTGAAATTTCAGTTTCCTAATTTTCTGTGTAAACATTGTTCTTGGGGCATTAAGCCATAAGGACAGTTTTCCCCTTATTGAGCTGGGTGCTTTGTGGCACCTTTCATTACGAGACGGGAAACAAAAAGAGAATTCTGGATTTTGGACATTTTCCGTCATTTCATTAACTTCGTTTCTTTTGTGATTTTGTTCTATCAATTTTATTGCTAATGCAGAATGTGCTCCACGATACAAATATCTACAAATGTCCTGGCGACGATTCTAGAATAAATAAACAGAAGGGATTACCTCAAGTACGAAGCGATACAGAGACAGTGGAGTTTCTGATTCAGCCCCGTGTAACCTGGCTACTGCAACAGATATGGACTCAGCGGTAAATTACGGATGGTCTGTGTTAGGATGGTCTGCAGTTAGACCTGCAGACATGCACCAGTTTCCATCATTACTAGGGAGAAGCAATGTGTGTGATAAGGGTCCCCAGTTCTCAGTTACAAAAAAAAAGCAGCACAATGTCCTTCTAAAATGACCGAGCATTCCAAAAAAATATGTAGTGACCCACCCCCACCCCGTCTGTTTAATATGGGGAATGGATCATCTGTATTTTAAAAATGGCTCCCTGAAACAAGCCCATTAGCTCCCATTCGTGCTCACCCCTGCTCGCTGCATTAAATCCTGGACCCCTTCATTACAACGGGTGCATGAAGGAGAAAGAGCGGGGACGAAACGGGATCTCTTCTGACAAAGGCAATAATTTCACATGAAAGGGCAGAAGGTTAGCACCGAAGCAGTATTTCCAAACCCTGTTTTGTTCAGTAATCAAGATATCAAATGGTGTAGCCTATCAAATTATATTTATTACAACATGAAAAATAACAGACCAAAAATAAATAAATAAACGCATCCATTCAACCTTGAAGGCCTCGGTCTGCTAGTGAGGTCCCTGGCCATTAAATGAGCTCTCCCTGCCTCTAACAACCCATACAGTTTTCAGAGATTGCACAGAATAAGTAATAGAGAGGCAGACAAACCTGTCTGTTCAGAATATGAATCGGCACAGTGAGGAACCAAGCATCATCGGAAGTGTTAGAGACAATGTTGTTCTTCTTTTTCCTTTCCTTCTAAAATAACAGCTGCATTGTCTCATTGCAACACATGTTTGGAGTATGACCTGCCGTTCCTTTAACCTTGAGGATACAAAGCCCGCTCCGTCGCGGCCGCACGGCCAGCTGGGAAATGTCCCGCTGGCTCCCTGATCACGATCGCGATCCTGGTGCGCTGGAGTGGAGGTGGCGGCCGGAAACTGCAGCGAGGCGCGCTGCGTACCGCCTGGCAGGCATTACATATACTGCCCTAATTAGAGAGAAACGTTAACGATCCACATCCACGTAGGGGGAGGAGAGAAAAATAACTGTGCTATTCATAATGTACGCCTTCTCTCTGCTCACCCAGAGAAATTTTCAGCTGAACTGTGTGGAAGCGAAATCAGTCAAAAGAATATGTCTTTGACCCAACTGTTTACAGAACAATAAGTACTAAAACATTAAAAAAACATCATAACCTGAATAAAATCCCCAGAAAAAGCAGGGCAGGAAGCAGTGGCCGGCCTCCAAAAGAAGCCGTTTAAAAGGTGGAGAGTGTGGAGGTTCTCTGGCACTCAGGGTGCATCCCACGCCCATCCCGCGGTGGCTCCAGGGCTAAAAGTCGGTGGCATTCGAAGCTCCGGCGGTCTGCCAGGTATCCAGCTGGGGCTGCTACAGTTAGCCAAAGTGCTTCATCTTATCGGCCGTTTGGTGGGATAACGGCGCATAATTGTCAAAGTTCACGTGGTTCAGGGACCTGTGATGGATGGGCAGGCCTGCGGTCGGCCCTGAGCGCACCATGCGGAATCATCTATCCTGAAGGTTAACGCAGTAGCACCGTGCGTTCCACATTGAGTTTATTTTGAGACTGCCGTTCAGCCCTTTTTAATGGGGGGGAAACGCAGAACCGTAATGCGAAATGTAATATAACACAAACAGCCTGGCAGGCCGATAAAGGGATGCTCCACATCAAACAGAAAGTGGAGCTTGACATCCGTCGCACTCTGAGTAGGTGTCCTGCACGAGAGGCCAAGTCCTCCATGCACAACCCCCCCCCCCCCGCGATCAGCTAAGCTGTTAAAACTCCAGCACAAGACAACTCAATGACTGGCAAGCACAGCTGACAATTGCCCCGCCCCCCACCCCCAAATGCCAACAGCAAACCGAGGGCCCGCTCTCCCTACCGCCCGCTCTCCCTAGCGGCTTCTTAGCAGCTCCGCGGCCCAGCAAATGTGTGGGTTGTACACGCGGAGCGACCAATATCAAAGCCTTTTCATTAGCTGATGCTATATCTGCTCTGTTGGCCTTTTCTTTAACACCAATCTGTCTCGCCCTCAAAGGCACTCCGGATAAAAACGTCTGCCAAATGAATGCATGCAAATGCAGGCTTTGTTCAGTCCTCAATACATCGCTATCAATCCTGTCAGCTCGGGTACATATTCTGTACCGTTCGCGCATGGGCTAGCGGGAACCAGATAGGGCTAATCCACACTTGCAATTCAACCAAAAACATACAGAAATGACTGATCTCTAGACGATGCCATATTCAATGGCGATCTTTCGATGCTGGGACCGTATCAAAACTAGCAACCCACTAATCACGCTTTACATAACTGTATTTAATTGCATTTTCTTTTTACAAGTAGAAAAAAGATACCAACAAGAAAAGAGCCTTTGTGTGATCCCTGCCTCACACAAACCTCTGGGTCATTTCTAAAAAAAAAATATACTCCTCAAAAATTACAATTGGACTGAATATTTTCAGAAATAAAAAGTCATTAAAAATTATTGTTAAAGTCTACAATTCCGAGGGTTATTTGGAGGCCATTCAAATAGGTCCACTGCACTATTCCAGTGATCATTCCAGTATGTTAAAAAGCCTTTAATTACAACTGGTATATTTACAGAAATATTTCAAACAGAGACTGATCTCCAAAATTTAGCGGCAAGTTTTTCTTACTTCCCTGATTACAACAGGTATTATACTGTTTTAAAAACTCTCATGGTACTTTTCCAGTACCGGTATACCAATTTAACCCTTTTTCAAATACTAACATGCGTTTCAGCACAGCTGGGCCCCGTCGACTTTCCGACCAGAAGGACGATGTCATCATCATCGCCCAAACCCAAGGTCACAGTAGTCTGTTGTTCTTCAATGCCAGTGCAGTTTCCTGTGCAGTGACAGCAAAACACGTTTGTGGCAACCAAGTAACATTTCCACCATCTCTGGAGTGATGCGTTCTGGGATTAGAGCACCTGCTAAATGGCTTAATTGTGGCAGAGGAACCTGAAATTCTGTTACCAAGGGATAGCTGTCAGAGGGAGACTTTGAATGGAGAAAGATTGGCAACTTGCTTCTGTTGTCACTTTTGATGAATTAAGGACTGATGGGTTTTTCCTCACTAAATATCAATCCCATTAAAATGAAATAAGATGTGTTTCAGAAGTTTGGAATGTGCAAAATGTACAATGTTAGATAATAAATTAATCCTGGGTG
>JAOVYW010025270.1:14958-24958 GCA_025775045.1 Hiodon tergisus | reverse complement strand
TATTACGCAACGTGGTTGTGTTGGATGATATCACTGTTTGCTGTGCATCGAAAGAAGCATCAGTCACATTTGATTTGTTTAGCAGATTCTCCTGTCTTCGGCGACTTGCAGCACGTCCAGTTACAGACTAATTCAAAGAGGACAATCTCTCTGCACTCCAAGGCAGTAAAATCGTGGGGAATGCCCCAGCCATCCCTTCCTCTCCATCGGGGACCGAAGACCCTCCCTACATGAATGCTCCACCCCTTTGTCCATAGAGACAAGGGTAACGACAGGGACCAGGGACGGTGGATTAGAGGTGCGGGGGTTGGGTGATAGCACAAGGAGCCAGCTTATGATCCAACAGACACGAAGTGTGAATACGTGCGCAACATGACCATCAGTGACCTCCTCCAACTCTGCCGGGAACAGAGATCAATAGTTTCCAGAGGCACTCTGAATCAAGTTAAAGCGTTCATTTCCCTCAATCTTCAGTTACGCTCCTCACTGATAAAAGGGAATCTAAGTAATGCTAACGATATTCACGAGACCGCAGGCGAACTGAGGGGGTTCACTAATGGTCGTGTTCCACCCGTATTGCTCAAACATTAGCACCAGAGATGCACGGAGGTAACTGAAGAGGCAGCAGCTTTTAACGTAGAGAGGGCGAGACAACTCTTAGAATGCTGTTAATCACAATGGCAAACTGAAAAATACTGGGAGAACCCGGGTCTAAGCCCTGAGCGCCTACACACAACGCCACTGCATACACACCGTACATGAACGGGTGGAAATGCATTGAGGAGCTCATCTCTCAGAGTCAGTGCCTTCCTTTCCATTCATCAGGCTCAGACTGATGAAGCTCGAAACTCCACTCATTATTTTCCATTATTTATCGATTGTTTAGCTGCTCAGCTGAAGCTCCAATGTGGCTTACACAGAGTACAGTTTAATCAATTTAACTGAAGTAAGGGAGTGTCACAGAACGGCACTCATCGCCGCCACTGGTCTCTGTTCATGCGAGCCAGCCGGTAATGCGAAAGCAGTCTGCCATGTGCGCTGGTCCTGGACAAAATTTAAGATGCCTCCGTGCTCGATCCCATACCCATGCGTTAGGGGTGTGGCAGTTCACCAAGCCCACGGTCACCGTTACACCTCTAGCTCACGTGCATGCACATTTTTGCACTCACCAAACCAAGCACACTTGCAAATCTACAAATGACAAAGGTCTGCACATTTACACAAGGGCGCACGTTAACATGCAGAAACGACATGAGCGGACACATAGCCACTTCATACGAGCACAGTTAAAGGGTTAGTGTCCAGCAGAGATAAAAACAAATGGAGGGGAAAAAAAGCTGGCTTCATTTCTGGAAAAAGACTCTTTCAGTTCAGTGCACACTGAGGAACCACTGCGTTTGCATATAAATGGGAGTTCTATAGAAACTTTCTTTCCTTTGTTCAATTTAATTATAGACTCCCTTACATCTTCAAATTACAATAATCATCCATTAATGCATGAGCTAGGAAAATGTTTGATTATACAGTTAATTTTCACTGATTAATTTTTCTGGCCTTCAAATATTCAAGTAGTCTCTTAAGCATTTCATTCCTAAACAGGTGCTTAAAAGCAATTTATTCTGGGGTGGATTTTTATTCTAAAGTCTGGGTGATACAACACTTGCATTGAACCAAAATATATAGCCAAATTCTAAATGTGCAGACTGATAAAATGTTTTTGAATGGTTACTGATTGTAAAATTCTTACTGACGGAAAAATCTGATATGATACCATTTTAAACATTGGTCATTATATGGATTACATATGGAGTAATTAAAAAACAAAATGATACGAAGTGAAGGCCGTTAAAATGGCCATTCCAGTGTTAAGGATTGGAGGGCCCTTTCCGGCTCAGCTATACGTGTTGCTGAGGGAACCTGAAAATGAGTTTTATGTGATAACATGAAATGCTGACCACAGCAGCGTTAACCCTTATGATGGGAGAAGCACCAGATACTTTTGGCTTGTACTCCGGTCCTCTCAGCAGGGCCGAGGCGTAGCTCTTCTTCTGAATTTTGGAAACTCCCCGCAGTCCAGATGTCTACAGTGATTGGGCAACAGACGATGAATGGCAGACATGGCCCTTCAGAGGAAATAGTGTAGAATATGTGCATAGTACATACAGCTGAATGACTTACCCCATAACTGGAGTATCGACACATTGCTTCCGCCGCGTTTCCAAACAACGTGTCCGGCATCACTGGTTAAGAAAGACCCTCCAGCATCCTCACTGTTAGAGACCTGCCCAAATGCCCTCCCCAGCAGTTCCACAACTGAGGCTCGCCGCGTAACCAGCTGTAACAGCGCTTTGCAGCATAGCGGCAGATGATCTGCAAATCCCTCCTCCCTCCTCTCCTCTATGCGTGGAGAGACATCCACCAGGGAACGCAGCCCATGTAACACACTCGGAGGCTGCGTTCCGAAACAGTGCCTGACACCCCTCATTAGGGGAGAAAAGTTAATTTACAGAAAGAGACACAGGCAGGAAATGAAAATATGAGAGGCGATAAACACCCAGGTCCCACTATAGGCCATTCTCAGTTAATTAAACGTGACATCAACATCCTCGGTATCGCAGGACGCGAGGAAACCCGGAGTGGCGGAGCACTTGGTTTCCACTAAGTTATTTATATTTTCCATTTTCATTCTGTTTATACTCCCCAAAAAATATTCTATTTATCATTCAAAAATAAGGTTCTTTTGCATACTTTTTATTTTGATTCTGTCGACGACAATTTCAGATAGAAGTGGGTATGTCACAAAATTCTAGAACCATTACAAATAGAGAACGATGAAAACGTATTTGCCTGGTCTGACCTTCTGCATTTTAAAATTGAATTTGGAATTTTGTGGGTTTTAGTAGTAAATAGAGGAAGTCTGCAAAAAAAAGGGTGCTTCTTCCATTTGTTCGGCAAGGTAATCAAACAAGCAATCTTCAGGTGTGAAAAAGTTATTGCACCCCCTACTAAAAAATGAAAGGGATCAAAACAATCCTGCTCGATTTAAGCCAGCCCTGCTCAATACAAATTTCATTAAATATTGCCCTTATCATCAGAGTGAAGTTGTCAGCACACTGGTTTTAGAGGCACATGATGCCAGGGTCAAAATGAATTTTCAACCTCCGGTAAAAGGTTGTTGATGCTTATTAATCTGGAAAGAGTTACAATGCCATTTCTACGGCTCTGGGGCACCACTGAAACAGTCAAATTGTCCAAATGGAGAAAGTTCTGGACAGTAGTGAATCTTCTCAGGATCTCTCCAAGAACAAGTTGTAAAATTGTCCAGGGAGCCACCAAAAACCCGAAAACAAAATGCAGGGGTCTGCAGGCCTCTCTCACCTAAGGTCAGTATTCAGTGTGTATATGATTCATAGCAGATTAGTAAGGTGGAAACCACAGCTCAACAACATGAATGCTCGTCAAAAATTTTCCAAAAAGAAAGTTCTGGAACAATGTTCTGTCTGTCTGACAATGTGGGCCCTGTTATGTCAGCAAAAAGCAAACACTGCATTCCACAGTAAGAACCCTATACCAACGGTAAAGCACGGTGGTGGACGTGTCATGGTATAGGGATGCTTTTCTGCATTAGGACCTGGATTCCTTGCCTTCATTAAAGGAACCATAAATTCTGCTCCGTATCAGAGAATTCCACAGGAGAATCTCAAGCCATCCGTCCTTGAGCTGAAGTAAAGCACAGCTGGGCCAAACAGGACAATGATCGTGTTTTGGTTTGGTTTGGTCAAAGATCAGACCTAAAACCCATTGAGCAGTTTGTGCTCGCAGACATACATCTGCAGTTCTGCAGTTCCACATGGAGGAGTGGTCTAAATTTCATTCACTGCACTGCAAGAGACTATTCAACAGGAAGTGTTTGGTTGCAGTTTTCATTTTATTTTTTTAAAATTGCTATTTATTCACTCAGGGTCCTTTTTTATCTAATATTAGGTTTTGGTTGAACATCTGACAACATCAAGTGTCCAAAAATATGATTTTTTGATTAAAATTGTATTACTTGTCTTTTGAAGAATTCTGAAAATAACTGCAATCACTTTGTTAAAATTAATGCGTATGTTATTGAACTATTAATAATTCCAATTATTTGAATAGATTTGTGTTTGAATATGACTTAGCAAGGGAACTAATTTGGTTAACTGTGTTTTTACCAAATTAACTGAGTTTAATTGTTTACTTCATAGCTATCTGAGTTTCATTATTTAATGGTTGGTATTAAAAACTTGAAAAAAGCCTACGTGAAATGTTCAGCATTTTCTGTTTATTCATTTGTACCAACAAGTTCATGAATTAAAAATAATAATAATGAAAGTATCAATAATAATACTATATTGCATCACTCAGTTGCTGCAGAACTGAAGGCAGTACATTTATGCTGCAAATAGCCCATTCCATCTCATCACAGAGATGCTCTTGAGGTTAGGGAACTGCGCAGACCGCTCAAGTAAACAGATCTCACCGGTTCCCAGAACCAATCTGAGATACTACGTGCAGCACATTATTCTGCTGGACCTGACAAAAGGTAAACTGTAGCCACAAAGCGTTGCACCTGGTCAGCAACCAGAAACGTTGCTCAATTGGTATCATGGGACCTAACGTGTGCCTGGAAAACATTCCTCACAACACTACAGCACTGCCACCACTAAAAATAAATAAACCGGTAAATAAACATTTGGTGCGCATCAAACTCTACAACATTGCTATAATAACTTTTTAGAGAGGCACCCTAACTCTGAACTTATTCCTTTCATTTCGATTGATGCAAGAACTTCACTTACATCATAAAGAGGGGAAATTCAGTGAAGTAGTCAATCACCCTGAGGTGTTAGGCCACCCTGTGGAGAGACACATCACCTGTAATTGACAAACTCAGTGATAGAAGACCCACAAAGCTGTCTAGAAAGGATACTTAATTCCTCATGGAAGAGAAAGAAATGTAAAACCTCTATTTCAATTGATCAACAATACAAATGTCCCTCTAAAATTAGTTTATAACTCGCTATCACTTTACATCAAGGTATACTGTGGATATGTAGATATGACAGTGTGTTTTCATTTAAAACAAAATCATCAGAGTGAAATTATGCAAAATGGTTGAGGCATTTGCATGGCAGATTCCATTCAATAATTCTCTTGGACAGGGTGTGGGGGGGTGGCGGCACAAAGACGAACACAGAATATTAAACGGAATTAGATCACTATCCTCACTGACACGCTGATCGGCAACAGCAGGACAGTTATCTGATACGGCATGGGTCTCCCGGCAAGTCCAGCGATTTAACAACCCGCTCATTGTCGTGCTCTGCTCACAATGTCAGAACCCCTAACACCGGGGAGGAAACAGGAAATCAAACACCCGTTGACTTCTAATTGGCTAAAAAAACAAAGGATCAGACCCTGCCAAGTGATTTTTTTTTTTTTTTTGCTTGGCACTACTGGCTTCCATCCCAAGGTGGTCCAATAGATGAGGTTTCCGGTTTCTGGGAGTTAATCAGAGTGCGTAGTTAATATGCGATGCCTACGATAACAACCGCTCAACCATCATCTTGTAATGACAGGAATTACACTGCTACTAGAGTGGACAACAGAACGCAATCCCTTTTGGGCTCAGCCGACAAACAAACAAAAAACTCTGTAATCGCTGGAATTGTAGCGCGAGGCAATGGCAAACTAATTGCATGGAACGTTCTGAGCAGCAGTATTCTAACTCACCGAGTGGTACCGAGAAAAAAATCATCTTTTCCTCTTCTGCTAACAGCTATCTTTAAACAAAATCACTCGTAACAAAGTAGACAGTTGTGCCTTGACATAGCCAGAAACGTGGGTGAAAGGATATTGGAGATAATTTTCTAAATTCAATGTAAACTCTTTGGTGTGTTTAATTTTGTCAAGGGAAAGGTGGTGCCCAGATCAAACTAATCTTAAATTAAAGATTAATTTATTTTCTTTCCAATAAGAAGCATTGCTGAGATATATATGTTTGATATATGAGGTTGAAGAGTACTAGGGACACGGCTACAAAAAACTAATTTCTTGCATGTATGTGTGGTAGTAAATGGCTCCTTTCTGAAATTTACATATAATATGAATGATCGAATGTAATTTAGAAAAAAAAGAAGTTTTATATATACTTCAGATACAGAAGCTTATACAGAGTAAGACTGATCAATAGAACATGCACGCGTGCAAAATGTTAATGTAAAATGTAAACTGAGGCGAATTCCCGCCAGATCTTCTTAGCATAGATTCTACAGAGATTCTTAAATTGAAGACGCAATGGAAGAATGGAATTTGGACGGAACGCTTCCTCACTTTCATTTACCCAGTGGTCAAAGTTTAATGTCTTCTCCCTCGTGCTTTTGTGGGGTGGGTAATGCAATTTAAACATGTTTTTCTTTTTCCGAAGTTTAAAGAAAAATCTGAAGGTTTTAATAGGTGCCGTTACTCTCACCCGATCCTCTAGACACAGAATGTAACATTTGTATGCGATGGGATGTGGTCTCGGGCCCTACATTTGTGCACGGTCCAGTTTCACAGGGATTAATGCTGGTTTACTTCTGGGTATATTGGCCAAACAAATTCCACAGGTATCCAAAGAGGTTGCCGAGACTACTGACATTAACAGATCTGATTTAAAACAGAAACCACTGCCAGGGGACACACCCAGGTCTGCCCTGACGGACAGCCATTCTTTGGGGCCAACCTCGATCACAGAAAACTTCCTCTAAACCGTGGCTGATTACATTTCATAGCCATTCAGGTGCCTTTTAAAACCCTGTTGATGTTTTTCTCTCTCACTAGACCAATAGGGTAGTATGGCAAATCCCCCCTTCCACACTTGTGCACTGCTTAATGAAGAAAAGTAACTGTATGGAGCAAATTTCACGGGACTGAAGAGAGGCATATCTTGGATGTCGGCGTGTCCAGAGCGATTAATTTTTTGAACACGCATCACCGCGCGTCTATGACCTGCACACATTTCAAAACGCTGTAAGGGAAGTCCCAGTCCGTCATGATTTTTCACTGAGGTTAAATGTGGTTTTAAACAATGTTTAAAATTGTGTTGCCTCTGTAGCACAAAGGGGTTTCTATTGACAGATTCCGACTGCTGTAAGACAAAAGGACCTGTAAGGCGAAGCTTGACGCATCGGGTCGACACCAATACTGCTATTCTCTGGCTTCCTGTCAGTAAACCGCTGCAGGTCAAGTGGGTGGGAATACTTGTACGGCGAGGAGTTCTAGCCAGGAGAACCTGTAATTGAGGGAAACGGTGGGTTGTTCAAGCCAACTGAACAACACACAAGAGTTTAGTTGGAAGCAGTGATAGCTTTTTGCACTGCGGTGATCAAACACATTTTTAAAGCCTTTTACCGGATATTCTAAGCAATCTAAGCAATTTGGAATACCTCATATTACAGCAAGCAAAGCATAGCGTTATAGGTTATTCTAATTGTTACGCGCACTCAAATGGTACAGGCCTAAGTTCTGCTGGTTAATTAAGTCTTTTCAAAAAGAATCGTTAGTGCTCATTCGAGCCATGTGCACAACAGAAGAACCTATTTAAATGCCTCATGCATAATGCCTGAAAGGTAGTGCGATTTCCATAATCTGCATTTCAATCCACGGTGTTTCTCAAAAAAAGGACACTAATTGAGGGCGTCTGAACTGCTTTGTGCTCCAGAAACGGTTTCGAGGACAAAAACACAAAAAACAGATAAAAACATTTTTTGCAATGAAAGCAGGAGGAACATCCTCATCAGCAGTAATTGTTTGGGAGCCTTCCACCCCCCCCCCCCAAAGCTGCCGAGCCTTGATCAACATGACCACCAAATCAGGGCTCTTCCACGGCACACGGCGGGGATGGAGGGACGCGTTTGTGCTGCGCGCGAGAGACAACAGAGCGCAATCAAAGGCAGGTGTAGGCAGCGGTGCGCGCTACACGGCCGGGGGTGAAATCTATGTAACCGCTTCTGCTGAGGAACTCACGCTGTAGAAAAGGAGAGGAAAGGGGAAGGGTCTGAGACGGCCCATGCCTTGCTTTTGGAAGACCGCTGCTATGAGTGTATCAAAGAGAGCGCAGCCTGAGAGAAGAAACGTCCCTTGAATATTTTGCAACATCCATATTTATAAATGCATACATCGCTTAAGTGGCTGGACGGTAATTAGTTCACTATTTGAGTAATCTCTTGATATTATTATCGAGGAACCTGTAATTAAGGATATCAAGTGCGTGCAAGTTTATGTAAATTACACCAGCCACGATGTAAGCCTTACTAACCATGTTAAAATGCTTATTAAATTAATCTAGCACACTGTTATAGACCTAAAATAAAATACAGTAAAATGACCTCATATTTTAACGAATAATAAAATCCTTAGAGGGCACTCCAGTACTCTTGTCCATCCCTTCTGGACAGCCAGATTATTTGAGTTTGATGGAAATATAATCATGGTGTGCTGGAAGCCAGTTAATACACTACTGATTCCAGAGAGGGCGTTTAGAACATTGTGATTTATGGCGACCGAACCGCCCCGCATTTGGAAAAAAAAAGCAGCTAAAAATGGAAAGCCTTTACGCGCGCAGGCAACAGCGGGGAAAGCCCATTTGTTCAGTTCAGGACTGTAGCTGTCAGTCAGTCACCCTAAGACACTTTAGAAGGGCATTTTCTCACTCTCCAAAACACACACGCCCGACCTCCCAGATTGGCTTGTGCGCGGGGCAAAGAGCACATCGTGAGACACAGTCGACATTTCACTAATTGGTTGGGGCGACTGCTCACACAAGCAGAAGTGCTTTCACTGCACGCGGAGCGCTGCTTAAGTGAGCCGCTGATTAGCAACGCTACATTAGCCCTCTCCGTCCGAAGGCGGTTGTTTCGTATCAAAAGACGCCTTCTACATGAGAAGTGTCAGAGCTTTGACGGCTTTGGCTAAATTGGCTAACAAGCGTCGGCGGGGCCATTCAGAGTGAGGAAAAACTATTTTTCTAACAAGCCTACCAGATAACAGCGCCTCCACGACTAAGGAAGGCAGGAGAACACAAGACAGCCACAAGCTTGTTGTTATCGCAGGAAGAGAGGTGGAGAACATCCAGCCACACAGGCCGTGGACAATGTCAGACCCAGAATCCACAAGGGTCCGTTCCATCGCAGCTCTTCATATGTGCGAAAACACACAATATGGCCGAGGTATCAGAGGGTTTGATGAAAAAAAAAAACCTTTATACGCCTATAGAGGTGCATGGATACAGACATGCAATGTTAGACAGTGACAGCTCAAAGTTTCCCAGGAGGCTTTGCCAGCGGTTAAAAAACGTCTCCGTAGAGAATACATCCCTTTGGACCATCCCCTGGACTGTCAAAACTAGTTAGGGCCCCCATTATTCAAACCTTTCTCACACTGCTGTCAACTCACACTCCATTCACATCAACAGGAGTGCAGTGGAACTGTGCAGGTGCTGGCATTAGTTTTATCACCTTTTTTCTCTTTCTCTCCCATTTCCCCCGCTGCATCTCCCCCCACCTTGCGTCCCTCTGTCTTTCCTTTCCTCTCGATTTGGCCTTAACTGACAAACCACAATGTCAGGTTTGGGTATGTCAGGGGTTTGTTAGAGGGGGGAGAGGCTTGTTAGCAGCGGCGCTCGCTGGCAAAGCTCTATGGGTGGGCCAGTTACCAGTCACAGGTTACAGGAGAGGTTGAGCGGTTGAATGGCACACACTTCCTTTTACCCAGCCACCCCTGTGACACTTAGACTTAAAGCCTTTTTTCCCCCATTCACATTTTCTGGCCTTGCAGTAAAGCAGCCATTCTACAGACCTCAATGTGATGTCCATGGAATACTACCTTTCTTATGCGGACATTAAGCCAGCCGTGAACACTGCCATCTGTGAAGCTAGTGTCCATGTATGAACATGATGCCAGCCCTGAACACTGGTTTCCGTGTAAAAAC
>JAOVYW010025231.1:7248-31363 GCA_025775045.1 Hiodon tergisus | reverse complement strand
ACACACACACACACACACACACACACACACACACACACACACACACACACACACACACACACACACACACAGAGTAAATTAACAGGAAATGGCTGACGCACACATTGCTCCATACAGCCACAAAGCAAAGCCTCTGGTAAGAAAGTATGAGAGTGAAAGTCATATGGGCAGCGATGACTGCACACACACACACACACACACACAAACTGGCTCAGAACTCTGAGCGTGCATGCCAGCAAAACTTCGCCAAGGAGTCTGGAAGACCTTCAATCAAACCCCAGTGGAGCACTGGTGGTGCTGGAGCCGTTATTCTGGGCCCGTCCAGCTGGCCTACACTGTCGGGCCGGTTTTGCTGGATCCAAGGACCCAGCTGGTTGTGTCACAACCCAGGGCAACTTATTTCTTGGGTTTTATTGCGGAATGATACCCCATTGCAACACCAAACGTTATGGAGGGACACACACACACACACACACACACACACACACACACACTGCATGTACAGCTGCCAGTTTAAATTTCACAATTACATTTTACATTTGACCTTCCCAGAACCTGCTTATTTTCCAGCTTGTAAACACAATGCTAAATACCCAGCAGAAGCAGACTGCAAGCTTTCTGCAACGTCTTTGCGCTCATGGCTTGCAAAGTCAAAACACTTAGGCTAGTTTTTGTTTTATTGTTCATAGCAGAACACTAAACTCAAAACAAACCTGTTTTTAACTGCACGTGTGCATTGTAGTAAACTAAAATGAGCCAGCAGTAATAAGGGATTTTAAAAAAATTAAAAATTATCATTATTTCAGATTTTATATTGAAACTTGTTAGATTAAATTCTAAAATTCACAGCTTGCACATCAATGCAGTTGAATCGTTAGAATCGAAATCTAAAAGTCGATCAAATGAGTGAATTCTTACACACACTGGTTCCTGCTCCCTGTATTATGGGTCTAGCAGGATTTTGGATCCCTCGACCTTTCAAACACAGGCATATACAGGAAGCTACACCGTGTCACCAAGTTCAATTTAAAAAACACTTTAATTCTGGTAAAGGCCTCATAATTATGCACTATAAGTGACTAGTTAGCGTTTGTTGTATTATACCCAGTGATTCAGCTGGGGAGCTTCAGAACCTCTACAAATACGGCGCCAGAAGAAGGCCTGCTTTAAAAGGGCTTCACAAATCACATTTATACGTTTGTTTGTCTTTTAAAAAAAAAAAATTTTTTAATTAATTGTGCAATTCTTGGCCACAGAAATTGACATTGCTCAGTTGGATGTTTCCCTAGTTTACACATCAGGAAACCTGCTGAAGAAATCCATGAAGTACAGAAGGCAAAACGCGACTGCCTCAACCCAACTCCTAACCGTCATAAGGGAAGGGTCTTTAAGGCAACGGCACCTGGTCTGAGCATGTTCCAACAGTGGTGGTGGTGGTGGTGGTGGTGGGCGGGGGGTATTTCAGTGACTGGAGTGCAAAGCGTTCAATCCAGAATCTAAGTTGACTTTGACTTCTGAAATATTTACAACTGCAACAGTTCAGCAACATGTGGGCACAATAAACTTTACCACAACGAATGTGCACAAACCCACACAGAAACCAAAACACTGATCATAATGTTCTGGTCTCCTGTGGATCAGGAGCATTCTTCTTGGTTTCGCGCGCGCGCGCACACGCAAACACGCACACACACACACAAAAAATATATATCGTACGGTAAAACATGGCTGCAGTTAAAATTAAGAAATGAAAAGACATTGCTGGTCGTCATACACTCATTTCTGTAATCTATATTGGCATTTTGGGCTGACGTTAGGCTTCCTGCCAAACCACAAGTCCGCCCTCGCTATTTAATTGAGAAAACACAACCAAACACTGGTTTGTCCATTTACATTTGTTTTCAGAAGAGTTCTCAGCCAAGACGACCCCTTAATTAGGTTCACAGCTGCATTTAAGCCGTTTACCATGGCTTAGCTACGAAGGTCTCAGACTAGGGCCTTAATCCCTCCCCCCGGCAGGACGGCCTTCTTTCAGTCACTGAGAAACTGGTAATCCCACTCAGGCGGGAGCAGCTGTTCATTCAGACGATTGCCCTGTGAAGTGTGGTCTGGTGGGTAAGAGGATTCCCCACCTACACGGTCCACGGCGGAGTCCTGCCGCGTCCAGGGAACGTCACTGTGGAGGAAGAAACTGGACTACGCATTACAATCAAAATCTTAAGGGCTTTTTTTTTGTGGTGTAATGTGGTTGTTTTACAAATTAACAAGGTTTTAAAATTGACTGTGTGGAGCATTTCTCCATCCTAAAACTCACCCTGGACAATAAAGGGACCATTAAGCAAGCAATTAAGTAAGTAAATAAATAAAACTAACCCCTAGATATTCTTTGGGACTGCACACAAGTCTTCCTCCGGCGTTTTACAGGTTTGCTCCGTTTGTTTTTAAGAGATGTAGGTCACTGAGGGAATTTCAAAATCAATCAATCAACATGGACTGTTGTCAGAGACTGAAAGCTGTAGACGTAAGATTCGGGGAATCCCTTGGTGAAACCACAGAAGTAAAGGGACTGCATAAAAAAGCCAATTAAAGAAAAGGTAAACTGAGCGACGTAGAGACGACTGCAGTTTGCAACGCGTGGTCGAAACCGCCGATGTTAGCCAACTACCTTCCTTAGCCAAGTGGACAAGCTCCTGACATCGCCACAACGTTAAATAAGGAAAAATCATATGTCGCCTGACATTACTGTAAATACACACAAACGAGGCCAAATGTATGGTACCCCTTATCAGTTCATTGTTGATTTAAAGTTCACTACAGCGCATTGTCAATATTTGGCTTTCGCAATCTCTTGCAACTTCTCCTACTATCCTCGTTGACAGAGAGAAATTCGGTGCCAAGATGCCCTGCAGAGATTGTTCTAAAACCTACATGCGCCAATAAGTTTATGCACTGCTGAGTGCAGACGTAACTAAAGACTGACCAGGCCCTCAAAATTGGAAAAGCCCCCCCCCCCCCCCCCCAAATGTCTAAAAGGTCTGAATTTAAAAGTAGAATTGACCAGAATGCGTCAGGAGTCTTAGCACTGAGGGAGGAGAGAAAAGGGGGGAAAACCTAGTTTCATATTAATAGAACAGCAGATAAAGAGAGAGATAATTAAGAACATTCCTGCTGCTGGGATAAGAGGCCATTAGTAAAATAAAGTAGGTCTGTTAATGTAACAGGTGATTTAACAAGAGAAATGAATTATTTTGACTTTCTGCAGTAAAGATTCCCCGCTGTGAAGAGCAAGATGGAAACAGATGTTAAGCATGGAAAAGTCCAAACACTAAGACATCCACACAATCCACAGATGCAAATACTTTTTGTTTGTTTGTATAGCAGCTGAGGACTCAAAATCTGCTTTGCATGGCAAAACCAATCCTTTTTTTTTTTTGCATCATTACCATCGAGACCATAACTGGAGGACGCAACCAACCACTTCCATCCCAGTAATATTCTGCTTAATTAATTGTGTAACCTGTAGAGATATGTTGGACACTCTGCACCAGAAGATGGCTACGGTTGCCGTCACCAAAACCTAAGTGGGTGGGTAGTGGGGCGGTGGGTTGGGGACGAAAACACTAACTAACAGGAAAGATTCTGTCGACAAAACCAATGACCAAGCAGCCAATCGTTCACGTCAGATACCAACGTTTCACACAAAATATCAACGTGCGTTATTGACTTATACGAGCGACAGTAAAATGGACACTAGACATTACAGTATAATGAGATCGATGGTGGACCTGGGCAAGGTCTTTTCTTGGACATCCCAACGCAACAAGATGGCTGATACACGCTATGCAGGGAACGTGAAGGCCAATAATGCTGTCCAGGGAAAATGCTGAACTTGATCCAAAGCGATACATTCACTTTCAGCATTAACGAGTTAAGAAACTAATGGCACAACGGGGGGAAAAAACTAATTTGGTACGATTTATAACCTTTTTAACTTAGTCTGCTATCTAGCATCCCCAGTCCCAAGTTTCTTCATGAAGATTGCTTAATCCCACAAAAGTGGTTGAGACGCAGGAATCTTACCGGTTTTGGCATGTTTCTTCTCCGCCCTTCCCCTCTCTCAGATATAAAAAAAAAAAAAAAAAAAAAAAAGACAAGTCCTTGGTCTCAAAGCAGGCACAACTCGTCCGTCTGGCCTTCACAATCTAGCGGGAGACAAGAGGACAGAAATAAGAACATAAACAGATATAAGTCAGTGGTGCCGATACGGCGGGGGGGGGGTGGGAGGATCATACTTTTATCAAGCTGTGGCTATATGCTTGAACTGTCAACAGTTCAAATAAAAACGCAGACATGCATTGAAAAGGACCGAAAGGGTCAGCAGCGGTTGTCAAAACCGCGTTCCCGCAAAGACGTGCTCCCGTCTCCACGGCGATCACCTGGAAAAGTACATGGCAATTGCGACAGGGGAACCAATGGAGTACGAGGACTACAAACACGGGAAAAGAAGAATTTACGCAGTTTGACCATTATGTCATCGTGTGGACATATCATTTCTCTGGTTTTTTGGCGGAAACCTCTCACCTTGTCAATTCAGTTCAATATTTAAATATAAAGAACATATATTTAAAAAAAAAGATTGATCTGCCCAAGACATAGGGTCAAACTTGCAACTATATTAAGATATTAAGAACATTCCCGCTGCTGGGGATAAGTCCATCAGAAAAAGTGGGTCTGTTAGCGCAAGGATCTTTAAATAAGCATGGAGAGGTATAGCTAAATTATTTTGATTGAAACGTATGCATCTTGTTACTGTAAAAATGTCGCCATAGAAGCATAGGCTAACTGCGCGTTACCATTTGACATCAAATGTGCATTTATTTAAAGGTAATACTGGTCATACACATTTTGATTTGGAGCCAGGATGAATTCCCCGAAGCAAAAGCGGTACAAATCTGAAGCTCAAGCTAGCAAGACCCACCCCCATACACAAAACACAGGCGGAGAACTCCCGATCAGAGCCTGGCGACCTGGCCTGAAGCTGGCGGCAAGCCTCGGGTTCGAGGAGGGCGCCGGTTAACAACAACTATATGGACCAATAAAACTTTTATCAAACAATTTGCGCTCTTGTTCTTTGCAGAAAATGCTCTGCTACGCCCGCCGTTGTTCAACTTGGCCCCTGATCACATGATTTACACTCGTGTGAGAGGCGTCACTTTGCTCCAGCAGATTCCCACGAAGGGACGGAGGGAAAGATGTTGAGAGAAACGGAGACAGACAGACACCTGAAACGGAACTGAAACATGGAACTTCCTAAATAAAAAGGGTGAAAAGAAGAGTGTGTGGCCACTGCTTTTTAAAGGCAAGCGGAAGCTTCCAAATTTTCATTTTAATATCCCAACTGATGCTGAAGAACCTCAGTTTCCAGGAGAGTGTGGGGATTCACGGGATGGATGCTGAAACCCATTCAAATCTTTATTCAAGATTGTTTAATTCTTCAGACTACCGTCACGTCATAATGTGTGCTTCAGTCATAAATTGCACTTTGCTTCGACTGGATACTTTATAGATAGATTATAATGAGGTCGATGGTCGGGTCAGGTATTGCAAATGAATTGAAATCCCGGGGATGGGTTTGGGATCAGACTAACCGTGGTTAGACCATGGCTGGGTCAGGTTTAGCTGGGGTATTTTTTGGACCCCGAGCAGACCTCATCTTTATGAAGGATTAACAGTTCACTCTGCAGGCTGAAGCGTCCATCATTGGTTTCTCTTCAGAGTGACACACACACGCGCGCACGCGCGCACGCACGCACAAGAAGGTAAATAAAGGGAAAACCTGCCAGTCAAAGCACTTATGGGGAGAGGCCAAGAACAAAGTGTGATTAATAAATAATCCAAACAAGATCCAGCATGGAGGCCACTTCTAACGCTCAGTTTCACCAGTCAAGCCAAATAAGGGGTCTAATCTTCAAATCCATTAACTGGGGGGGTCGCGGGTCGGAACGACAAGTTGTACAAAAAGTTCCAGAACACGAAAAAACAAAACTACCGCCATCACAGCTGCCAGGCCTAAAAACAAAAACAAACAACACAAAATCCTGAAGAAAGAGTAAATCTATAATGAGCCCCCGTGAAACGCATAAACATCTGCTAAGGATCCCTTTTCAAAACCTGCCATATGTCCATTAACCTGGCACAGAGGCGAAACGTGGTCGTGCCAAGACGTACACGAAACACGGCAGAGAAGGGCCTGGCAGGACCGCTTTCTGTAACCAGCAAATAAACCCTTAGAATGGGGGGGAACAAATGCACCCTAACCCTGTTCTTAATCGTAACCGTATCCTAAATGGATGGCTACAACAATGTTGGGTCAAATTAACAAACCACAGTCATGTTAGAGAGAGAGAGAGAAAAAGGCAAGCATCTTAGCAGAAACCAGCTAAGCCAAACTGTGCTGCTTTTAGCAGATTAACGACATGCTTTTGTTTCTTGTGGTTAATGGATCCGACATGGCACAAAAACTAGCAAATAAGAATTGGGCATTAATTTGAAAAAGATACGATCACATCCGGGTCATGCCTAGCTTTATTAAGGTACAGGAAATTAATCAATCAATGCTGCTAAGGACAACCTTAGTGAAACATGACAAATTAACATTATGAAAATGTAGACCAGACTTTTCAAGACTAGCAAAGGCAGGCCACATTAACTAAGTTTCCTTAATAATAAAAACAAGTGGCCTTTTGTGTCTAAGGTTCATAAAGAATTTCGTCTGAAACCAAAACAGACACAGAGGGGGAGGCAGGTGGTAGTTTTTAAAAATCCCCCAAGCTAAACCACAATTAAGTTATGTAATTTGTCACTTTCTGCCTCACCCATATGCAAACAGCGACATATACTCAGTTATCATAAACTAGAATACCAGCCCTATAACAGTCAAAATTAACTTCCAGATCGCGGTGTACAGTAGAGTGTAGCTCTAGTAACTGGTAATCGAAGACATCTATTAGGCTTCCTCAGTTCTTGCTGAAACTACGGTGTCTCATTAGCAAGTGAACCTACCGCCACTCAGCGCATGGCAACCATAGTAAGCACCGAATCCACTACCTAAGAAGAATGATCGGAATCTTCGGTCGGACAGTTTGATTGACTGGAACAGAAGCCAAACAGAAATAGAAACTCGGCCGTGCAGCACTTTATCCACACGTCCTCGTTGCTTTTGCTTCTACCAAGTTTTCCACCGTCATTACGTACACGCGAGTTTTGCATGCCAGAACATTTGCGTATATTCGCCGTAAAAAGCCGCAAGAATGTTACTTTTACTTTAATTTGTTTAAACAAAACAAAACAAAAACAAGCATGTTGTAAATAACGGTGATATTGTGTATAACTTTAACGTTGGTGAAACATTCAATAAATTAATTGTTTATATATATATATAAATAAAATGTTTTGTAACTTCAAGAAGTTTTTAGTGCATGTATAAACAATTCACCGTGATATCGATCATTGTGTCATTACAATAATCGTTGCCTTCTTAAATGTAGCATCGCGAAATTATTATGAAGTTACTGAACTGGAGGTACAACACATAACCGATGTTATAGTTAATCGATGGATTCGGTAACGAATCGTTTTCGTTAGATTCAGCACTACGTGCATAAAACGCAGTGCGTTCGGCCAAAAAGTTACAGGGAGCCGCCAGTACACTGCAACACAGAAGTGAATACGCCACCGGCCCGTTAAACCACACAAGGGGCGGAATCGCGTTTACTTTTTGTCTTAGTTGTTGAAATACACATGTATACCGATTGATGTGAAACCGTTCATGGGATCCATTTAGCTATTTACACCCCGATCACACAGGGAAATTATCTGCACAGTATCCCTCTAGGAAACCCGTTTAATTTCCATCTAACGTTAGGCAAACATCCATCGCAAAATGTATTTATTGCATCATGTCCTTAGCAAAGGATTGGGTTTTAGTATGTAGCTGTATAAAGTTGTAAACCGTATTACCCACACTCAAATGTAACTGGTTAGCTATGCAAACACTGCCTGGTTTTAAATATATATATATCGTAAATACACACGTCATAGTTTAAAAACATTGATCCCCAACTTCGACATGCATACGACTAACACGGTATAGTCAATAAGCGATAGGCCCCACGGAAAACTACAAGTCCGACACCGGGAGCACGGAGAGAACCCCATCCTCTATCTGAACAGCTTAGTTCAACATAGAGAAACATCCGAAGAGAGAGGGAGGGGGGGTAACTCACCTCAGCTGAAAGAATGAAGTCCTACAAACGGTTTACAGTGTGTTTAAGTAGTCGGTGTTCTGACTTTATCCCACGAAAATATAGGAGTATGAGTAACGGATTTTTCCCCTGCCGTTACGTTTGCGAATTGTCCTTTAAGGTGTGTTGATAGTGATGCATCTAGAAACCCAGTGAGCTCCACCACTAGGAGAGCGGCAAAGACGGTCAATATGGCCGTCAGACTGATTGTGTGAGGCGTGGTTCTTTTGATAGCGTTGGAATGGGGTGAACGTGCGCCCCTACGTGCAGTGTTCTCATACTAGCCTGTTAAAGAGCAACCGCGTCTTAACTGTTTCGGTTACCACGCACGCACGCACACACACATACATACATACATACATACATAAACACGTCTCCCCCGTATCTCCTTTCACACGGAGGGTCGAAAGCGCTAGCAGTTCGCCCGTTGCTGGCCCAGCATTTTGACATCAAACCATCTAGTCAAGAAAGAAAACATCCTTTATAACTTCTAGACCCCACTTTGTAGCCAACAGTTTTTTGATACGAACACTTAATAAATAAATCTATTTCTGATATTTATGGTTGTCTCAATACGCCTAACCCGACTGTCGGATTTTAAGTCCCCAAGGGAGTTCTCTGCTCACTCCGATTCCAATCGTTTCCAGCGGTTATTTCCCCCTATTTGAGCCCATATTAGTATCAGAAAAATTATATGACACAGGAATAAAATGAAATGCAATTTAGCACATCAATCATTTTGCGTCCTGTAAATGGTATAGTGGAGAATAACACAAGATCCAATAAAAATGCATCGAGTTCCATTACTTTTTAGCGCAGTGGATAAAGCAAAAAATAAAAGTTATATCCGGGTTTTAGATAAGGTACAAACCACACACGAGTACAGGGGATTATTGCCCCCCCTCGTGACCCCAACCTTTAATCAAATGACCCAATTTGCGGTCGCGATCCATAGTTTGGGGACCGCTAAAATAGTACGAACACTATGCTATGATCTTTGCGGTAACTTTACGGGTTGCACACAGTGATAATTCCAGAATCGTTTTCATTTTTATTTAAATTTTACGTGGGAAAATAGCAATAATTACATTACGTTAACGAGTTACTCATCTGACACCATAATACAGAGCATCATTCATAAAGCTGAATATTTTTCTGTATTTACTAGGCTAGATCAAGTTACGACAGCAGGCTACTTCGCCCCCGCTTTGAACCTGTAACACAATTGCTGCCTCCATCCGGAAAACGAGACGAGGCTTACTTAATGCCAGGAGTGGGGCATTTTGTTTAAATCAAGTTTTTGCCGTTGCCTATTGAAAACGGAAAAGAGAAGTCTGGTCACCAAGGTAGTGAAGAGCACGATTCTCTCCCTGTGTCTTCTTCGCTCTTCAATCGCCGTGTCTCGCGGAGAGATGGTCTTGCAGCTGGACTCCCTCCCCAATATCAGCGCCTTGGGCGATTAATAATGTTTTTGTTCCTGGCACACACATATACATACATGTTTATATAATGGTTTTTTTTATTTTATTGTTGTGAATAACTATTGTTTTTTAAACCCAGATTCTCCATCATGGAGCTGTTCTCGTCAGTGATGTTACTTATATCCTAAATGTAAATGTAAGGTCAGACCATGTAGATTCTTAAAAACGTATTCCTTATTATTAATGGCTGAGAAATTAGACTATGTAGTGTAAACGACACTGAATCTGTGTTAACGCCACCTCGTGGAGACATGATTTGATTGGATTACAAAGAAACGGTAAAAATGGCTTTTAACATTTAAGGACTTATCGCTTCCCATTTATGTTTAGATCCTTTATACTTAAAGTCCACTCAACCAGGACGCAATATAGCAAATGTCTCGCACTCCGGTCGTCGCCGGGCGCGCGGTTGCACGGTGTTCTTTCCAACACACCTTGCAATTGCTTTAATTACACATTATCACGCCTGGTATTTCTAAATTATTTTAATTGACTTATTGAGAGAAAACGAGCATACAACTCGCGAGGACTGGAGTTTGAGGACCCTGGTGTATAGAAACCATCTGTTTTGAGGAGCGGATGAGTGAGTTGTGCTATAAATAACAAGTGATTTTAGTTCAAGTTGAGAAACTTCCACCAACTCTGCGGGTGGTGTGGACATCTAAAAAGAGAGTCTTCGGTGACGGCATTCCGAGATCGCGGAACTGTAAAAATGTCCACTGCCTACTGAATGAGGGAATTCTAAGGCTCTCGGATTGTTCTGTAGAAGAAAAACCGCCCCCTACAGACTTTCTCTTCTTTTTTATGTGGTATATTATAAGTAGTCCAATTTCTGTTTCCCCCTGGATTGACGTGTTCTTTCACACATTAATCAGCACGCCCTAATGGAATATTGACCAATGAAAGAGACTGACACATTTATCAACTCACGCAGAAGGGGAAATTGACCAATTAATGGGACTCGGACACAATTAATCAACATATCATCTTGATGGTTTAGCGATCAATGCAAAATCCCATGTCCCATTCACCAAACACCGGGCAGTGTGAGGGGGAGAATCACTCATTCACAAAAAACAGTCTATCTGGTTATTTTGAAAGCCAGAAATAACCGACGCGTACACTGCTATTGTTCTTCTTGCACAGAACAACAGAAATGTAGTTTGAGATAGACCCCTGCGTCTACATACATTACATCCAGTTGTGGACACACGACAAACGCTCAGACCACCCAGCGGCCACCCAGAACAGCGGCGAGGTTTTCTCTCGTGTAGTTTCTGCAAAATCTGCTCCAGTTAATTGTTTTTTCGTGAACATCGTCGTTAATAATCATTACATTTTCGGCAGTGTGTGTAGTGGTCAGGGAACCGTGCTCCAAATATAAGATATTATATTTAAAAATCATAGCTCCTTAAAAACCGTTCTGGCCAGAGCGGTGTCCTCGGTTGCTTTAAAGGCGTTTTTCCCACTTGATCCCCATAAGGCCTCCGTGACCCAGAGAAAGCAGGTTTGAATCTGGCTTATGTCCCTCTGCCCCGGGGTCCCTGAGCTCCAGCGCAGATTTAGCTGAGTGCCATTAAGAGTTGGTCTAGTTTCTCTCGGATTCAAAATTGGGGTGAAAATCTAAAAAGATTTCATCATTTTTTTTTGAATAAGTATTTTTCTTGTAACTATAAGTAAGTATGATCTTGTTGGGTTTTGTTTAATAATCTGTAAATAATGAACATTTATTTAATTAGACTGCGTTTATTCATAATTATCAGGCTTTGTTGATATTACAGATTTCTGCCTTTGTGCTAATATATCAAACCTAATGTGAAACACAACTCAGTTAGTTGTTTCGAAATAAATAAATAAACGGCATTAACATCGCCATGACGAAACGACACAATGATTAGGAGATAAGACCCAAAATCCTCACAGGTACCGTGCTGTCATCGAGCTCCTCCACCTCCCAAAACAAAACAGACGTTCGTGTCTGACTCAGACCGCACACTCTGGTCCCCATTGTTCTTTTGCCACCAGGTACCCGACGTCGTCCACAAGGGGAACCAGTCAGTCTCGGCTCTGATCCGTGCTAGGTCCTTCAGACCAACAGAAGGGCCGTATTATAGAAATGGGGCGTCAGAAGTTCCATACCTTGAAAAAGTTAATAATGCATTTAATTACATCAAAATCAGCCTAGAACTATCTTTTATTTCTATACACTAAAATAACAAATCGTGGGGGGGGGGGATTTGCTTTTCTTTAAAACTTACTCAGTCATCATGACATCATGGTGGGATTGAGCAACCATTAAGTGGGGGAAGTTTAAGGCGGAACATTCAGCCTTATAAAGAGGATGTGAAAGGAGGTTTCATTGTCCAGACCATTTTTTTTTTACATGTGTGAATGTGCTCCATTGGGAAAGGCTTAAATCTATTTTTTTAAATTAGTAGAACTTTGAGGAGCCTGTCCCAATAGATTCATCAGGAGACAGATGGGTTCGGGATCTCAGAGCCCATGGATGACTGAGGTGCTTGGTTGCCAGTCCACAGCAGAAGATGGGGAGGACCCCACTGTCCTAACTGCTTCAGGTAGGTCACTCCTTCACTGCAGCGGCAGGACAGAGACTTGGCAAGACAGACGTGGCTCAGGAGGAAGGGACTTCCAGTGGAAGGGTGGATACGGAGCAAAGCAGACTGGAAAAGGGGTAGAGTCAGATCAGTGCCTGCAGATTGAGATGGGCTGTACCCTTGGTATACTCGCACTGGGGACGTATGATTGCCTAGAACAGGATTTGGGATAAGTTATGCAGTGAGTGCTTGGCAGCCTTTGTGTGTGTTTTGTGAGAAGTTAAGTGGAGAGGACTTATGGTATACGCATGGTATTTTAAACATGAAATTGACACAAATTTTCATATTAATTAATATCAGAACCCTTTTAATGCTTCATTTAGCCACTGATTACATTTTATTAAAAGTCAACACTCATAAACTGATCCTGGATCAGTGCTTGAAACACTGTAAATGAACCTTTGGTTTTGTCTTTTGTTGGTTTCCGGCCTCACATTCCTAAATATAGTTGGGGGTCCTTGTATGAAAGTGATATATGAACTTCAGAACGTTGCATTGTGGTTTATTTTTTAATTTTGTTTATTTTTTAGTTCAAACGTTAAAGAAGATGAGATTCAACACTGAAGCATTTTTGTAGCAACCACCTGGAATCCAAAAACACTTTGTTGTCATTTGAGTTGTTTGGCAGGAATACCTATGCACCAAAATCTCAGGAAGACCCAGACACAACCCATGGCTTTTGGACATTACCCAAACAGGTTTACGGACTGACAAAGTCTTGGAACATACATGAAAAAATATTAAATGGTCACAGTGCTATATTGCTTCTGGTCATAAGTGAACAAAATACTTTTTCCCCCAATCGACAAAATGATGGAGGGGAGGGGAGACTGTTATTTCCATCTCGTCACCATGCTGTGCCTCGTGCTACGTTTCTGGGTTCATGTTGATCCAGCCATGGGATACTCCCTGAAGAACTGCACCGTCGGGGGTTCTCTCAATGACTCACAACACCTGAAAGTGCTTTGCTTCAAAATGAAGTACAGGACCGTTCCCTCGGACATACCGCACAACGCAGCGATCTTGGACATCTCCATGAACAACATCTCGCAGATCAGGACCAATGATTTCAGACTCCTCAGAAATCTAAAATTCTTAAACGTGTCCAGAAACTGGATATCTAGTGTGGAAGAGGGGGCTTTCCGAGACCTGGTGTCCTTGGAGGATTTAAATCTTGCTAATAACCGACTGACTACAATCGCAGAGAGCACATTTCAGGGCCTTGTCAACCTCACCTGGTTAAGACTGGACTACAATCGCATTTCCAGAATCGAGTCCACTGCCTTTTTATTGCTGTCAAATCTAAGAGTGGTAAACGTGACTAGGAATCAACTTCAGCATATAAAATACATTCAGCCCATCCTGAAGCTACCCCACTTGCAAGAGTTGTATGTTGCGATCAATGAATTATCTACTTTTCAGTCCCAAGATCTACCAGACACAAGCTTGCCATTAAAAATGCTGGACTTGTCCAGGAATCCACTGAAAATCTTCAACATCACTAGGGAAGCCACTCTGCCTTATCTTGAGTTTTTAGATATATCGTACTCGGTTTCAAACGAAAGCATGGTGTGGAATGTGCAGGACAACTCACTAATGAACAGTGTGAACAAACTCTACCTGAGCGGACTTAACCCCCGGCAGGTGGATTTTGTTGCCATACTTCAAAGCTTCAATACCTCACTGGAGTTCCTGAGGCTGTGCGAAATGAAGGGAACGAAGATAGCAACTCTGGTGAAAGATGCCTGCCGGGCGCCATTGCTGAGAGTGCTCCGGCTCAAAAACAATAATCTCACTTCTCTCGAAGAACCGACGTTCCAGCCCTGCCCGCAGATCATCCAACTGGACCTGTCGGTTAACTCCATCTTTTACCTCCCAAACTCCATATTCAGACCTATGCAACAACTACGCATTTTACGTCTAACTTACAACCGACTGGAATTTGTCCCCAATGCCACCCAGAACCTGCCAGCCTTGGAGTCCCTGGACCTCAGCTTTAACAGGATTGCTAAGTTTAACTGTTTTGACTTTGCCAATCTGACTCAACTTAAAAGTCTTTACCTTTACCGTAATCACATCTCCGTCCTCAAACCTTGTTTGTTTCAGGATCTCAGAAGCCTCCAGATCCTGAAAATGGGCAACAACAAGATTTTAACCATCACGAATATTTTCAGAAATGGCCTGCATCAGCTAGAGCATCTAGAACTTAGAGCCAACAAGCTGAGTTCTATCAGGAGTAATGATTTTCAGTCATTGCGTTCCCTTAAATATTTGGACGTCGTGGACAATCAAATTTCGAAAATAGAGAAGGGGGCTTTCAATGGGCTATTCAGCCTGACCGAATTGTTTATGGGGTCAAACAAGGTCACCGAAGAAATACTGAGTTCAACTATATTCACAGGGATGCCTAATTTAAAACTCCTTTATTTAAACAGCAATGAGTTATCATATAAGAATCACAATAAACTGGACCTGCCACCTTTTTCTCACCTTAAGTCTTTGACCTTTCTGTCTATTAACAGTCAGAAGGGCAAAGGACTTCTCAGCTTTCCGTCCAACTTGTTAGAAGGGCTCACCTCCTTAAAGAGCATATTTGCAGGGAATCTGCATATTGGCTTTCTGCACCCCGACACATTCAGATACACGCCAAGCTTGTCGTTTCTTGACATCAGCAAAAATGTGCTTGATAACCTCTCCTCAGAGGTGTTCCAGGCACTACCAGCACTCGACACTCTAGTCCTTTCCAAAGCTCGCTTGCGGTCCCTGGACTTCCTTATCCGTGCCAACCTCACCAGGCTACAGTCACTGCAAGTGAGGCAGAATACACTGGCGGTCATAAACGAGACAGTGATTGATTCCCTTCCGTCTCTCCGTCACTTGAACATGGAGGAAAACGCTTTCACCTGCGACTGCAGCAATGCCTGGTTCATTGACTGGGTAGTGACTAACATTCGCACACAGGTCATCTATGCCAGCAGGTTTGTCTGTAAGAACCCAACTGACCTTAGAGGGACCATGCTGCTGGACCTCAACATTGCCTCCTGCACAGTAGACATAGGCATCGTCTACTTCATCTTCACCACCACTGTGATCCTAATTACGCTGCTGACCTCCTTTTTCTACCAATTCCTGCGTTGGCAAGTGGTTTATGCCTACTTCCTATTCCTAGCATATCTCCATGATTACAAGCAGAAGAGGAAAGGCAAAGCCCAGAGATTCCAATACGATGCCTTCATCTCCTACAACGCCAACGACGAGCTTTGGGTCATGAGGGAACTTCTGCCCCAGCTGGAGGACGAGCAGGGTTGGAAGCTGTGCCTGCACCACCGGGACTTCCAGCCTGGTAGGCCAATCATGGACAACATCGTGGACGGGATCTACAGCAGCCGCAAGACCATCTGCCTGATCAGCCGGCACTACCTGGAGAGTGAGTGGTGCTCCCGGGAGATCCAGGTGGCTAGTTTCAGGCTCTTTGACCAGAAGGAGGATGTCCTCATCCTGGTGTTCCTGGAGGACATCCCGGCTTGCCATCTCTCTCCCTACCATCAGATGAGGAAACTTGTGAAGAAAAACACCTACCTCAGAAGGCCCAAACCTGGCGAGGATGCTGCGGTCTTCTGGCACAAGCTGAAGGTGGCTCTGACAATAAAAGAAGACCCTCAAATGAAGATTCCGATTATGTTTGGCGTAGAGCATGAAGGATGACAACACCAAAAACATCCTGGTTTGCTAGCATGGACGTTTTGCTAATGTCCAACGCTAATAAAATATCCACAGTCCCCCATTTGCTCGATCCCTCACTTTTAGCCTCATCTTAGTGAAGTTATTTTAATGACTGTAAGTGGCTTTGCACATGGTGTAGGTAATTGATGAGGAAGATGGGTTTCTGTATAAGGTTATAATGCTTTCTGTGAACTTTGAACACAGATTCATATTCGTTGACTTCCCTGTAGTTTTGTGGCCACATCGTTTGTTATAAAAATGTGTATTCAAACTATTAAACTTAAAATCTTGCCTAGACATTTATTCTGTCAGATTTGGTTTTTGGAATATAAAAGTATTGCACCAATTAGAAGTATATCTTTTTTTTTAAATCTTGTAGTAGCATCAAGAAAAATGACAAGAAAAGTATCTGAAACTTGAATTTAATAAAACAATTATGCTGTCAAATTGTCTGATATAGGAGTGAAATACTAGTTTAGTGGCTGCTAAAATGTAATATAACCAGGAAAATTGTGTGACCACCCTTCATCAGGGGGATTTTCCCTGTGTTATTGGTTCACACACATCACACATAAGAGCTGATAATAAAATGAGGGCAATTGGAGAGAGAACTATTTGTTTGTGTGCGTTTTTCTGTGGCTGTTGTGTTTTCACATAGCGGTAACTATATTTTGACTCCTATCCCAAAAAGAACCCTTATCTTCTTTCTAATCGTGGGTGGGACACTGCTGCGTGGGAGACTTTTATTGTTTGGAAACTTTATCATGTTCTGAGCGTCTTCCTCTCCTCCCCCTGGTTACTGGTGATGCTGTGCTATAATACCTGCTTTGATTTATTTGTCATAGTTTCTTTATCATGAAGAAGGGTCTTAACAGCGCATATTTTAAAACAATAATTTCTTCCCTCCTTTGTTGGTTCAGTAAAAGTAACTTTCGAAATGTGTAACCAACGTGTATATGTGGGTGTTTGTGCTTGTAGAAGTGGCTGCTAAATTTTTGAATTTTATTTATAAATCATGCTGTAACTATCCAGCAGGGGGCAGCCAGCGTGAAATTATCCAAAGAACTAAGCCAAACAAACCAGCCAACTTCCATACGATAATTTTAGCTGCCGCTAGCTTCACTTGGCTGACAACCAAGAACACCCGAGCTGGGAGGGTATGTGTGTGGGGTGAAAGTGTGAGGTGCTCAAAGAAATAATCTTAATTTTCTCCCTTGTGTGCTGTTCACGCCTCACGTTTTTACCTGCGTTCTGCATCAATTCCCAGTTGGAATGTTGGGCGAATAGTTTCGTTTATAGAGATTTTGAACCCCCTTTTTTTTGTTTGAAGATAGATCAGTCCCTCCTCTCAGCTGTTATTTAATACTCCCCGAATCCCTGCACAGAAGGTCCCGTACTGATTGGAGGAGACTCAGGAGGCAGATCCTACACAGGCAGGACCGACTGAGTGACACAGATCCTGACCAGGAACAACCAGGGTCTGCGAAATGCCAATCATAATGGGGCCCTGCTAATACTAAATATGACCAGTCCGATTGATAATATCGAGCTGCCGTTGGGCCATGTTCGTCGGGAGCTGAGAATAGCCAACGTCTGAGGCAACGCTTCGTTGGTTGTGCACCGCCTCTCGTCGTGACCGTCGCATTAAAGGGGAAAAGCCAGCACATGTTGAAGTGGGTTTGTGCCCACGACTCGTCAGCAGCGTACACGTGCCACGTGCTTTCTGACCGTCGCGGACTCCTGGAACCTGTTTAGCGAGAAAGCGGTCCTGTCCTGAACCCAAGGGCGTTCAAACTTCACGATGAAACCCATTCCTTTTCCGTTTCGGTGTTCAGCAGCACAGAGGCGAGCCAGAAGATTGGCCCAGCGACAGTCCTGTGCTCTGGTTGGTCAGGGTGACACCGAGTGCTGACCTCAGCGAGCAGTCGAGTTAGGACAGGCGCCCTTGTTTGTTACGCAACCGTCCTGCACAGGATAGACTGCATCCCAATCAGTTTATAGGGGGCAGGGCAGTATTCATCGGCTAATCGGATACAATAGAACCACTGGATTTTAATAAACCCTCTCCCCACCCGTTCCTCCCTCTCTCAATTTCTGCTTAATGTGATTTAGTACTAAATCTGAAGAGCAATGGAAGAATTTCAGTTTAGCTGTTAAATTCTCTGGAACGCAAAATCTGTTGCCAATTTCAACTCTCCTTCCCGCCCCCCGTCCTTACTAAATGGATTCCACTTGGGCTCGTTTTTGTACATATACCAAACTACAGAACTTAGTCCATAGAGCAGGGGTGTCCAAACTACGGCCCGCAAGCCTTCTTCATCAGGCCCGCAGAGAAATTACCCGTTATAATTAAAAACGGCACTATCCTAACAATAATCACTGGGCGATACCAAGTGACAGATTAATAGAAGATGTAATATGAATTAACAGACAATAAACCCAACAAAAACAAAACAAAGACAAAAAAAAGGATTTCCCCTTAAAACTCTTTCGGCATTTTCCTACTTCCTCTGTCCCCCCTTCCCCTGCGCACCAGTTATTGGGAAAACTCACTTTTGCGCTCACTTTTTTCTTCCAGTTTAGTTTGTTAATCACACAATGGCGGCTGTAAAAAAACAGAAGAGAAAGGTGGAAAGTGATTGTCGTCGGTTCTACAACAGGGGGCTCTTTTTTTACAAAACATAAAGGTAAACGTGTTTGCTTAATTTGCCAAGAAGCGGTGGCAGTAATGAAATAATTGAATGTAGAACTCACCGATCCTGCATGGTTAGCAGACCTTGGCTTTTTAGTTGACATCATGGGGCAACTAAATACACTGAACACTAGCTTTCAAGGGGAAAACGCCGTCTTTTCACGAATGCACTAAAACCATCATTGATAGTTTTCCCAATGAAAGTATCTCTGGATCAATGGGAAACGTGTAGATAATATCTGCTTTAATTGCAGAGTTCAACAAACCCTTTGAAGACTTCAGTGATTGACTTCAGTGATTGCTCTTGCCCCTTCACAGTCAATATTGATGAAACACCTGAAAACTTGCAGTTAGAACTCACGGCAGTGCGTCGAGGGGGGGGGCATGTGTGTACATGGTGTAATATACTGTGTTGTGTTTATACTTGCGGCCCGTGGTTTACGTCCTGATCACCTGATCTGGCCCTCAAGGCAAAACATTTGGACACCTCTGCCACAGAGTTTACGGCGCGGGGCTGGCTGGATTACCACTTTTACTCTCACAGACTGTGATTTGCAAGCTCAACATAGGCAAATTTAAAGTAAAGGTAAATGAGCATTTGCTCAAAGGTCAACACAGGGATTTTTGGTCTGCTCAGCCAACGGTAGACAGAGCCAAACCAACGAAAATGATTTGGCCGGGGTTGTTTTGGATCAGCACAGGGCTGACGTCTGTATTCACAGCTTCACAACGTCTCACAAAGCTCAACACTAATAGTCAGGACTGATTTTGGAGATCCTTAGTTGCTCTCATGGGATAGGTTCAGGGAGGACCAAGCTCACTACAAAGTCTTGGGAAGCAAGTGCAGACTGAATCAGGACTGCTTTTTTTTTTCCTGCCAGTTAGCTGACACCGTTATCCAGGGCAACGTACTAGTTGTGAAGCAACTAGCAAGGTACAATTTTACCAGGAAACCTTGAACCTGCAACCTTCTAAACAACTTATTCACCAGTGTATTCACCAGTGTATTCACCAGTGAACAATGTGTTGCTGTGTTTCAAATCCATGGCGTTTCTAAATCCTTTTCGTAGTCTATGTGAACAGCGTTAATTTTAACAGATCTCACGTTGGCTTGCAGTAAAAAGTGGTGGCCATGTTTGCAATGATTCCTGTGGTCAGCGATGATGCCACCCAAAGTTTCCATCTGACAGACCTGCCCATTTAACAGGCATACGAAACTGCATGACCAATCCGTTGATGTTGCAATTTCTTGCCATAAGCAATCTAAGTGATAACTAAGCACTACCTATATAACAAACCCCAAAAAAGCCTCATTTAACAGCTTGTCATATTGTTTCCAGGTAATCTCGCAACAGGTGACCAACACTCAATTAGCACCGTTGCCCAGTGGCCCACTGAAGTGACCTGTGACCTCCAGGGCCGTGCTTAAGAATCCCTTGACGACAGCTCCACAAGGACAAGGTCCTCAGGAGCCGGTCTGGCCCTGACAAAGGGGGGGACAAGGGCTGACACCACTTTTCATGGGATGTGCCATCCTTTACTTAAACCACTGTGATGCAGTAATCAATTTTTCCATTTTCATTGATAAATAAAAGATAACATGTTCAAATGGTGCAAATATACCAAGCAAACAAACCTCTACAAGTCAGCAGCAGGAACGGCATGTACAAAAATATGCATTTGGTTACTTACAACGACTGCACTTTGCCCTGAAGCATTGCACAAACACATAACCACAAAGAATGAACGCGCACATCTGACAGACTTTACAGGTGCATTGGAAAAACTAAACAATACAAATAGACGTATCCCCCCCCGGTCTTTATAGTGCCAAACTATACGGCTAATTTTAAACCTGAATTTCACTTGAGGTTGAAAAGCTGCCTGTATTAGTACAATAAAAACCACCAGGGAACATTAAACAGTGTACAGGTAGAATTTCTTAAAATTGGTGTTGATGTTGTTTTTGTGGTCGTTTAACCTATGCACCTGTAAAGAGTTGTATACAGACATAAATACACAATTAAACAAAATTAGCATGTATAGATAGATACTTGTGGGGCGTAAACTAATACATTTGAAAATAGTTTACCACAATATCGATAAATTGTAATAAAAATAAGCATATGCAATAAAATAATTCTCATAGTATTGGAACCAATTTGACAACTTAATTAGGAAGACTTTACAGCAAAACACCACCATACAAAACATAATCGGAAATCCTTTCACACAAATCAGTATTGCATAAAATTGATACAGAAACAAAATCACTGTATCGTAAATTTGTCCGATCTCTCGCACCGATTGGCCTTCATCAAAACTGTTAAAGTGCTGTGAAACGGGCTTGACCACTCCCACATTCCCGCTCGTCCAATCAACAAGCGCACAGCCTCCTTTGGTGACTGCGTCTGTCGCTGAGGAAGTGTTTTCACCGCGCGCTTGAGACGTCTCAGTTCGTACAGGACAAGTGCTCGCTGGTAGGGTCCATGTGTTTTTGAAAGCCTGCATGCATTTAACACAGTTTATCTCCAAAACCACAACTGTGTTTTTTTGTAAAGTCGGACTGACACAAACCAGGTAATAATGTGAGCTCATAAGCTTTCCCTCTACAATACTGTTTCTCTATATGTGGTTTTCATTAGCCAACGGTGAGCAATGACGGCCTGTAACTGCTTATAACCAAAGTACTCAAATTTGAGAATTAACTGAGAATGTGCATATCATATTTTAAAACACACACACACACACACACACCCTAAAATCGACACTTAAGGCTCACTTAATGGGGTTCTTTGGCCACTGACTCCACCCTCTGCCCAAAGTATATTAATAAAAGAGCGCATGGGAGGGTCACAGCTTACGTTAATAGTGAATGGGCGGACCTGTCCATAAAAAAAACAAAAACGAGGTCTCCTGGGAATGGCTCATCTCACACGTAAGACTCCTCAGCAAATAACATCTGGTCAAAGTCGTCGAACCTGGGGTCGCTGCACCTCCTGTTCTGCCACTCCCTCTTGCCCTGGTAAAGGGCAGTGGCCACCTCTTGGCTCCTCCTCAGACTGGTCTCTGGGCCCACGTGCGAGGAGAAATAGTCCGTTACAGCCCGGGTGGCGGAGGGGGACAGGCAGAACCTAGGCCCCAGGTTCTGATCCACTCCATCATGGACCAGATCCACATCAGAGACCCTGAGGCCACAGTGTTGAGGATTCCTGCTGAGGGACATGCAGCCTTCTGGTGCCGGTGCCGGCCCGCACAGCCCGCTCGGTTCTGCCGCAGGAGCTCCGTCTAAGCTAGCTAGCGCAGGTTCGGATGCCCGACGTAGCAGTGCGGGTCCAGCCGGGGTACCCCTAAGGGAGCAGGGGGTCTGCCTCCGGAGGATCAAGCAGGAGACCCCCTGCCCGTAGAACAGTCCCTGGGGCGGATGACGACGGCCTTTCCCGGACGCCGCTGTGCTTTGATGGGTGATGTAGTTTCCTGTGCCCCCCGGAGCGACTGCAGGCCTACATCGCTGCCTCAGGTCTGTCACCGTCGAATCCTTGGCCTTGCGATGCTGCTCCTGCAGCAGGGCCTGCTGGTAAGTGGGAGGGCAGCCGGAACTCTGCATGGCCTGTCCCGCAGACTCCTGAGCTTTCGGCTTGCCCTCCTGGCTCGACCTCGAAGATGCTGGAAGGCCGTTGGGGGTGAGGGGCTTGTGGTCCGGCTCGCTACGCGGGCGTAGCGACAGCTGCCGGTCACTCTTCAGCCAGGAATTGGGGTGCAGGCCGTGGGCGGTACGGTGCTGGTTCCAGTCATAGGACTCCTTGGGGGAGGAGACGCTTTTGAGGGAGAGGATGGGGGCGGATGTGGCGTCCGCGGGGACGAAGGCGGAGAGGTCGGCAGAGTGCTGAGAGAAGGCACTGTCGAGGGAGCTCATGGACGAGGCCGAGGGCGAGACGGCGGGCGATGACAAGCTGGAGCAGCTCGTGTCCAGACACAGCGTTGCCGGCTGCTTCTGCACCCGCCACAGAGAACCCCGGGAGCCCTTCTCTCTCTGCTCCAACTGCAGGTCGCTCAGGCGCTCCACAAACCGTGCCTCCTCTTTCTCCTCCACCTCCTGCTCCTCCTCACTTCGGTCCGTCACGCCGTCGTAACTGGCCTTACGGACCAAGACGAAGGGCTGCCGTTCGAGGGCCCGGGCCGGGCTAGGCGGGGAGTGTCCGATGGCAGGCTCCGAGCAGCGACGCAGTTTCCGAGCGCCACGGAGCGGCTGACGGCCCGAGACGTCACAAGGAGGGCGAGGGCAGCAAGGGGGCAGGTCTGGGGCAAACCGCCCAGAACGGACCACCGGGGGGCGCTGCAGGTGCACAGAGTCAGGCTCGGGGTCGCAGTCGCTCAGGGTGATCACAGAGTCCCGGCTCCAGTGACCCGACTTGTCCCGGTGCCGCCGCAGATCCTGGAACGGGCACTCCTCTGCGTCGTCGTTCAGCTCGTTCTCCAGGCTGTCGTAGGACGAGTCGTTCATCTGGAAGGAGGACACATCTGTGGGGAGAGAGAGAGGAGCCGGGGTCTGTATCCATACCGCCACCGGACACCATGCTGATGTGTGGAATGCTCGGATCCCGCAAGCAGCAACAGAAACGGTCACCGAATCTTTTGTTGACAGCCAGACTCGGGGGGGAGAAAACCACAGCAAAGGCAAGAATAAGTTGGCTCTGTCAAAGTCGTCAAGGCACTATTCTGCCTCGGTCTCAAAGGACTGTGTCAAATTTAATCACCGCTGTGATGTTTCTGCAGCTGCCTCTCCGCCCTGGCAGAACTGACCGACGGACCTTTTGTATCTACAGCCAGGTGGAGACGTTGCTCTGAGGAACCCATTCACCGCGTAGCTTCGCCAGCATGGCTGGCTGACTGGCCCATTCACTCCTCAGTTTCATTACCTGAGCCTGCTGTGATCCGGCGAGCTAAGTTGTTGCCGTTCGTTCTTAATACATTGTGTTTATTAAAGTTTAATAAGTCGTACGTTAGGCCTAAGAAGCCAATAGATACGTTGTTTCGCTTGTGTCAGTGGGTGTACTTACGCGCCTCTGTATCCGTCTGCCTGTGTGTGTAAAGCGCTTGAATTGCTCGCAAAAAGCTATAAATGCAGGAACCAGGGAGAAAGGGCAATGCTGAAGGGTACATGCCAAGCATGTCTGGGTATGGACAATCACCATTCCCTGTGGTTTACCTCTCTTTCACAGAAAAATCACCATTCCCTGTGGTTTACCTCTCTCTCACAGAGAAATCACCATTCCCTGTGGTTTACCTCTCTCTCACAGA
>JAOVYW010025211.1:0-24025 GCA_025775045.1 Hiodon tergisus | reverse complement strand
TGACACCAAACACAGGCAGACAGGCACGCATGCACCAACACACACACACACACACACACACACACACACACACACACACACACACACACACACGCACGCACGCACCACACAGGGTAGGTGCATCCCTTGGTCTGCCGGAGATGTATATTCCAGAGCAGTCCCGTACAGTCCGGACATGCAGCTGTCCACACAAAACCCGAAGTGTGAGACCGTCTGCAGCCCTTCGGGCCGGGCCACAGCTCAGTCCTTTCCTTGTTCAATTTCTTAATAAGGGGTTCTTCATGAAAGGCTGAAAAGAGGAGGACGCTGCAGAAGTATAGTTCTCCATTACCTTTTCCATTTAAAAAAACCAGAAACGGGGACATTTTTGAATTCCACGCAGCACAAAGAATCTTCGTCATTTGCAACAAACAGGCTACCCTACTGCATATGAGACATGCAATCCTGAGAGTCTCTGTCTCTGGCCCTAAAAGGATTCCACGCAGTGCTGTCCACTTTTAGTTGGGGACAGCTGGAAACATATACATGGAAAAACATCTGAAGTAAAGACTTTTCCATATCATACCTTAAAGCCTCAATAATTCCTATCTGTTTCCATTCTCTCTCACCTTTCCCACCTTGTGAATACCCAATAATGACAATCTTTTGGAATCCAGTTAACAACCTGTAAAGACTAGTGGCACTCCGATCACACACAAAAGGCTGTCAAGGCCACAGATGGAAGACGGCATATGAGTACCTTACCATTATTGTCGTGACAACGACAGTTCTGTTCTCCATGGCTGACGTTTCGTTCGGAAGTAACATTTCATTCTGGACCAAAACCAGCTTGTCAATGTCATTCCAGTAGCCAATCTGGAGGGAAAAACCCAAACAATCCATTAGCTTCCAAACTGTGATCAGTAATTTTATACTTTAAAACATTGACAGTGGTAATAACCATCTGTGCCAACACTGCTGTGGGTCTGAAGCTCGTTTTTACCACATGTTCCTAAAACTGAAATTTAGCAGTCTCTCAAGTTTTTATTTCCTCAAGAAACTGTTCATTATATGTTGTGCTACTGATGTAAAAGTTTAATTAGAATTGGACAAATGTGATCTGCAAAATTGTAATCATAAACAAACCTAACAAAAATGCTGTAAACCGATTTTCATGATAAAAAAAGTGTAATGAAAAGCCAAGATGAAAGTGCAGTTGACAATTATCCGTTGATAAAGGCTTGTGACATTAACGTTAAGATATTAAATCTCAAGCCTTGGAATCTCCATGCTGGGATATCTACATACGGGGAACTCCAAAATATACTTACCCTCCGAGGTCCATTGCTTTTCAGCTCAAACACATCCATTGTGTAGTTGACTCTGCGTCCGTAGTGGTCAAACTGCACATTTCCCGTTAAGCCTTGGATTCGTACCTTCACAATATCCAGAGAGATACATTGTGAGACTAGCCTATCTACCTCAATTCAAGCGAAGCCTGAAGGAAACGTTAAAAAATAAATAAAAACCTCTCCCCCAACCGCTTGAGTAAAAACCAACCCTCTCCGCTCACTGTTTGGGTAACCCCCCCACCCCTCTCCCCTTCTACTGACCTGTTTCAGTGTGCGCTCCATATCAATCCCCTGGTTCCAGGGTGCAGCCGGGTTGGCCAAACAGTCTCCTGCGTTGCCCCGTCGAGAGATGTCAATCTTCTGCCTCCGCAGGTTCCGGAAGGCCTCTGCCATCACCAGCACTCCGTCGTAGGTCAGCGCAGATGTGTACTGATGAGGAAGAGATGAGGAAAGAGGACTGAGATGGAGGGACAAAAAACAGCTGTATCTACCCCAGGAGTCCCACATATGAGTGTATATGTCAACATAAACTTAGATATTTTGCCCTGCAATCGATATTTTGGTCAAAGGACTGCAGTTTATTAGAAAATTACACACACCATAACATTATTGTCTTAATGTTCAATTAAAAAAACAATATAACACTAATACCAAATGAATAGTTATTAAGACGATGGTCCATTCCTCATTCTGACAAGGGGACATTATTGGACTCTATAATGCTCGGTCGCTGCTCGAACCTTTAACCAGGGATAATTACTATTTAATACACGGCAGGCTGTGTCCGCAGAGAACGTGTACACCATGCAACACAAGTTGACGTTGGAATCAATAATAATTGTTAAAGACCTAAGCACTATTGATGCTGGGGAGTTGGAAAGCCTATGAGAGGCTGCTGCATTGACATTGTTATTCAGGTGATGAAGTCAGTCCCGCTATTCAGAAAGGACAGAGAAGTTTGGGAAGTGGGGTGGGGGGAGGAGTTGGAGACTGTATTATTAACATTTGTACCAGACGGTGGACATACGTCGTACAATAGGCCAACCCTTGGTATTAATGTGCTTCCTCTCTCGATGGTTCTCTCTCTCCAGCGGGTTTTTCCATAGATCCTGAACTAAACTGTTTAGCAAGCATGACCGATTCATGGCGACGCACATGGACGCACGCGGCCTGAATGGCGCCCACGAGGCAGCATGAAGAGGTGTGAGGCAGGTGTGAGGGAGAACGCGGGCCACTGTCGCAGCTGCGAAAGCAGAGCCGTTACGTGTTGGGCTGTAGTCACGGCAGCCGAGGGCCTTAGCCTTAGCCTTAGCCTCCGCCTCAGCCTCAGCCTCAGCCTCAGCCTTAGCCTCAGCCTCAGCCTTAGCCTCAGCCTTAGCCTCAGCCTCAGCCTCAGCCTCAGCCTTAGCCTCAGCCTCCGCCTCAGCCTTAGCCTCAGCCTCAGCCTCAGCCTCAGCCTCAGCCTTAGCCTCAGCTGCACCCCGCGAGGACGCAAGGTGCACTACAGTATGTGAATTCTGGCTCCATTTGCTCCATGTGCTGATAAATGAGGTAGACGAAATCGCAGCCGGCAGCCCAGACAATATAAGAATAGGCAAAAACGGGAGGGAAGACGCAGATGCTGATTTAGTGCCAGGAAAAGCTCACAGATTGTTGAACAAAATAAGTTAAACAAATTAGAGGTGACACACAAAGCCAAATAAGGATAATAAGACAGTGAAAAGTTTGCGATGCAGGAAAACACAGCCATTATAAACCACCGTGGCGTTTTACGGCATTGGTTCTTCTGTCCCCTACGATGTGACACCTGATCATCTCATTCCTCACTGCCATGCACTCTGTGGCTGAGAAACACATACAGAAACACACCCACACATCTGCAGACACCCATGCACACAGACTTAACAAGGTGCCTGACCTACTGGGGCGGCACACAAAGTGTTGCTGGGGAAAATGTCCGCACACTCCGCAACTCCAACTCACGAACCATCCTACACGACCAGCTTGCGACAACGCAAATGGACAGAAACACAGCTGCACAACATGCGGCAGGAAACAGGAAGCCCCCACTGTGTTTAGTTCCCCTTTCCTGTGTTTGGTGTTTAGCGTTAGGTTCTTGGCAAGCTTTGCGGTCGGTGAGTCTCTTGTTCAGATAGCAACAGTTGTTAAGGTAAGAGACGTATATCTAGTATGATCAGATCCCAGACAGGGCTCCTCCGGGCAGGTGGTTCAATGGATACTGCACTGGACTTAAGACCAAAAAGTTGAGCAGGGTTATGTTTTGAAATGTAAAATCTGACCACATATATTTATCCCTAGATAAAGTAGATTGTTGGCTTGCAAGCCAGGGATCTGCTTAGTAAAACCTCATTGGCAGCGACTTTGCCCAGACTTACTCACAGGGCGATCAAGCCATGCGCTGCGAAGAGAAAGAAACTGATATAGAAACAGTAGCTGATTGTAAGATGGTACAGCTTAAGCAGCAACACTTTGTTCTCACAACGACAGCCAAAGTGCCATAACGATAAACAGCCAGTTATAAATAATGGAAAAAATAAAAATTCAAATAAGAATGAAATTATTCACGAAATAATTGAGTCAAGAGGGACAAATCAGTCAACTAGGGAACAACCATTCAGTCAACACAACTGTTTTCACAAACTCTCTCCCACAATATCTTAATAAAGAACAGAAATGCTTTTGTTTTTTAGCACTAGATTATATGTCTCATTAATGCAGATTCGCTCAACTCTTCCTGGTTCGCTACATGTCGTTATGAAGGCTAAATATGGGAATTCCCGGGGGCCTCCATGCGAACACATACAGGAGTTAAATTAACTCTATATAAGTGTCTTCTGTCTCTGTTGCATTGCCTCTCCTCTTCTGGAGTGAGAGCCACAGCTGATCCGGAGTCAACCACATTTCCCACGCCTTCATGCCAGATGCTAAGCCCCGCCCTCCGCCAGTTCACGTTCGGCAGTCGCTGTCGCAAAGCTGTCGACGGCATGTACATCTGTGCGTGGATTCGATTAGGCAAAGTGCTATTGTATCGGTCGCTGCTGTCTGGTGTCCAGCCTGGTTACATTGGAAACAGCTGTTAATTGATGTACCTTGGTCTGCATGCACCTGTTTGGTGGCTGGAGTTTCTGTGCCTGCTGGAGGCTCATGGGGTCTCATCACCTTGACTTACCCTCTGCCGTGGCTTCATTTGGCCCTTTTCTTTGCTCTGACCTGCCTGCGGTGCCCAGCTGCTGACAACGATCCCATCTTTCCCACCTCACCTGCCCTCTGATTCCGACAGATCCCAACAGAAAATCTTGGCTACCTCGACACCGCAGGGCTCTCCCGGGGCGCCTCGTGTACCCACAGCCACTGCTTTCTGCTTCAGAAGAGCAGGGTCCGGTTCAGTGGCCATGAAATAAAACTTAAGAGTGCAGCGCTGACATAAGCCGGAAGGAAGAGAAGATCAGACAGCTGAGGCTTAAACTGTTGTGGAAAATCCCCCCTTCCTGCACGCAGGCACACTCACTAACACAAACACGCAAGCACACGCATCATCTTCAAACCCTACATTTAAAACAACACACATCCATTGCACACCGGCTGATATATAGAACTGTTCAAACTCTCTCACTTTACGACCACACACGTACCATGGTTTTCCTCACATAATCTCCACGCCAGTTTCAGGGTTAGTCTGTTGAGACGATGAGTAGCTTGAGGTCTTGCTCGCAACTGGCCAAGCTTAACTTCATAATAACGGAGGCCAGAAGGAATTTTTTCCTGTGATGAAACCAGGGCTATAATCAAACTAAGAGGGGGCGGGCTTGTCCTTTGGGCCTCCAAAACGCTAAAGCCGGCACTGGAGGAATCCAGAAGGTCCCGGTGATGGCACTGCCTTACTGCGACTAATAGAATCTGGACCCAGAGAAATTACAGCCAGCTGTAAAGCAGTTCATATGGATTGTTTTATGATTGAAAATGATTATGGCCACTGAAAATACAGAACACTTAAGGAAAAATACGGTACCATTTTTGAGCACCCATACACAACCTGCTGATTGGTGGCTGCCTCACCTACAACTCCAGCCACCAAAGAAAGAAAAAAGGGAACGAGAGGGGATGGACCGTGTGCGATGGACTGTGGAGCCCCTGAAAGGTACAGGAAACAGAGTACCTTACCTTGGGCGGGCTCTCCGACCCGGGGTACTCCCGCTGGTCCAGCTTATTCCATCGCTGCATCAGCTTGATGACCATGGGCGTACTGAAGTTCACCAGCTGGAAGCCCGTCACATTGGCCCCGCCATGCATGAACCTCTCCAGGGAGATATCCTTGAAGCCCTTGTAGGGGAGATGGGGGGCCATGGGTGAAGAAGTACTGCTGCAGTGCTACAAAATCTGAGAATCGTGTGGGTCTGGATGGGCCATCACCCTCACAACTCCCTCTCTCTCAGGGCTTATCTGCTGACCGCTACTTCAGGAGTTAGTGTGTAGCGAAAGCAGTGTTTCATGAACTGAATCAGGCACACGTGCAGAGTCTGTAAACACTGATAACATCGTGATGCCTTAAGAATCGACTGTACCACGCAGAAACATAAGAAAATTGATTAACAAGATGATTTATCTCGCTTCCCTGATAATCTGAAACTATTCAACAGTATACATGTTCCCCAACTGGATAGAGCTGGATGAGTTCTCTGTTCTAACTCTGAGCTCTAACCAATTAAGGAGCCGTCTTCATCTACCTTACAAAGCTATAAACGTTCTCAAGAAGTTTCAATCCAACGCAGCCTGCGAATGAAGTCACAGCTGCCATCTATACATTCGTAACCGTAATAATAAAACTGTTTCTTACCAAGTTTGCCATGATGTAATGGTAGCCTTTGACATGCTTTCCAACGCTGACTACCTGAAAGGGGGGGGGGGGATTAGTATGCTTTATTGCTTCTCACAGCTGTCAACAACCAAATCACAGAGGAGAGGAATTTGACTTTGTACGGCACACCTTTAATCGCGAATAATTAGGCAGCCGCGTTTCAAGACAAATGAACGGACAGTAATCAGGAGAAAACGAGGACGTGCAGTTCCCCCCGAGGGGACCTGTAAAATAGGCAGGCATAAAGGGCTTTATACAGATTATTTTATGACCCTTCTCAGTAATAATTATGGCTATTAAAAATGCAGAGCAACACTGGAAGCCATTTTGCAAAGCTCCCAGACCACACCTTCCCCTTGTGGCTACTTCCTGTGTAACTGGCACCGTCAGGAGGGGCCGAGGGGCCGAGGGGCCAGAACCGGCCGGCCGAACGGCTAGGCGATTCTCTGATCAATTTCCCTCAGAGTCAAGCGACTGAAGCGAAAAACAGGCACGCAGAGACAGGAAGAGGGAAGGAAAGAGCGTGTGGGGGGGGGGGGGGGAATTCGGCCAGCAACAGAGTCAGTGATGTCTCCCTTTGTTGGGCATCAGTATTCTGTGCCGGCGAGCACTTGATGCGGCCGGCAGGCTGTGTGGCCAGGCTCCGTGCAGCTTTGGCATGGTAAGATAAACACATCCCAACAGTGAGACAGCAAGGCGGATCACTCCCGATAACACAGCTCAGGCGTGTTTTAAAATGAGGAGTTTAGCCGGGTGAATGATGCTTTGGGCTATGGATTTCCTTAGTGAACGACGTGGCGACGGGATTGAATAGCAGTGCAAGGCAAAGTGTAGAGCTAATTATAAAATATAATGGGGAAGAGAGGAAAAAATTAAGGAAAACAGAACATTGGAAATATAAAAAAGGGAAAAATAAACTAATACATAGTTAATATAATAATAAACTTAAATAATTTGTGCATCCAAATCCCCGGTGACCAGTAACATTTCCCTTTCAGTAATTGCTCAAAAGAAGGGACGAACATTTGTTGGAATGTCAAGCTAGGCTTCACTGACTTAACCATTAGCGTGGACAGCTATGTCAGGATTGCTTTGAACTGAATGCCTTCGACATTAATGGTGCGCAACTGCGTGAACGGCGAAGAAGGGAAGGGTCTCTCAGCCAGCCGTCGCTAAGCGCAGGGCAGAACCGGCTGACCCTCACCTGTTCCAGGATGTTGTACAGTCTCTCGGGCTCCAGGTCTATGACAAACTTCTTCTCCTGCCTTCGGTCCAGGTCCTCCAGGAGCCGCCGATAGCTGGCGTCATTGAAGTTCTCCACACAAATGGCGCTGACCTGCCAACCGTTCTGCCCCGCTTTCTCCATGATGGCCTGGAGGATGGCATACCCTGACCAACAAAAACAAAAACAGCATCAAACTAAATGACACAAACGCTAGTGGCTTCAACATGATCTTCTAATGTCTTTGGGAAGTATACGGATTCCATTCATCACGGGTGTCGTGTTCTTGCTAATGCAATTTTTAAAACTGTAACACAGGTACATACTAAATATGGCATTGCCTCAAAAAAAACAAAACAATCTTTTTTTTCTCTTTAAAACGTTAATTCCCTGACACAGAAGCCAGGGCGAGAATCCGAAACTAACTGAGCCCAGATGAGAGGACGCAGGAACAGGGAATAATCTCATGCCACACCTAAAACAGTACCCTCGATCGAAGAATGGCGGAGTGTAGCCCTAAAAAGCAGTGATCTTCCCCATCTAAGTGTGTATATATATATACGCTCTCACCCACCTACACTCTCTGTCCCTACACTCTGTTCCCGTCCCTTACGATCTTGTGTCCTTCGTGCGCCCGCACCAGGGCCCTCGTATCCCTGTCTCAACGGCTGTCACAGGATGCCACTCAAGTCCGCATCAATTCAAACAGATGTTTCCTGACACGGCAACCCATGCTTGCCATTGGATTCTGACAACTTCCCCATTATGTTCAGTCAAAAGCAGGGATGGGAAGAAAAAAAAAGATACCCATTAAAGGGAGTTAACAGAAGGCTCTGCTAGGGTTCTGAGAGAAATGACAGTCATAGGCGACAGATAGGCACTGCTCTAAGGATGGCTTGAGACAATTAGCAGAGTTACTGAAGCAGATTCAACGATTTCCCTTCCCCAGCGAGATACATCCTGGGCCCATGCCATAGTCTGTTCTCCCGCTGGCAGCCTTCGAACAGCCAAGCAACACACGAGTGCAGTAACCGCACCGCTAACAGATAACGCTGTCAAATAACAACCATGCCGTGACAGCTTTCTGCATTAGCAGGGCTGTGCAGCAAAAACCACTTAGATCACACCAATAGGTACAAATCTTTCATTGGCTCATGCCATGGGAGGAATTCATTATCGTCTACAGGACTTGAGCATATGTGTAATGTATAATTCGGAATTTGGGAAAGAATTATAGGAATGACATTTGTTTGATGCTTCATACAAACTGCAACCTGTCCACCTCCACCCCTCCCCCAAATTTCAATAAGCATAACACATTTTATACATTAATGTCCAATAGGTGGCAGTAGTGTTCCACAAGGGGCTACTACTGAATCAACACGGGCATTATATACTAAGGAAAAGTAGGCTGGGCTGGGAATCATGCCATACCAACATTTCCTATCCATGTAAGCTTTTAAATACCAGAGCAGGGAGCACCTTGGGAATGGTGAGCTATTTTAAGCTTTTAATTTGAAATGTGTCTCTCCTATTACTGCAATTCCTATTGAAAAGTGAATTAGAATGATTTTTGAAAATCAAGAAATAACTATATTCAAGTGCACTGGGTGAATTGTACAATAACTTGAAGTTGTTGTCAGTATAATTTTAGTGTGATCTTTTAATCAATAGCAAAGGACAGCATTGGTCACACTGTTGTGACAGGATTTGAAAACATTTCCCTGCTCCATGAAAGCAGCTTGGTTCAGACAATTGTTCCAACAGAGCTCAGCTCAATCACAAGAGATCACTGAATAAGCGAGTTTGCTCTCGTACATCAATAACGCTTATATCTCTATGAACTTACGGAAGGCTTTGAGGTGAACAGATAAGTCTGCTCAGGCAGGACCACAGGTTACGGGTTTAAATACCAGGCGCGGCTGCTGCGGCGTCTTTCGAGAAAACGTTCCTTACAAGTTCAGTAAAAATCTCAGCCGCGGATACAACCCAGAGCCTGTGAAGAAACAAATCAGCGCTGTCCGCCGGTGAATAAAAACGATCTTACGTTTGCGGTGAATTTTCCAGTACATTACAGACAGGACAGGGCATGATGTAAAAGGGTTTTGTTTAACGGTTTTGGCTCTGTGCAGGCAGGTGGGCACGCACACAGGAGGCGTGCCTGCCTGTCCCCTGACAGCGAGCGAGCGAGCGAACGAGCGTGCAGTACATCAGCTGCGGGTGCCCCGAGCCACGTGCCTGTCTGCAGAACCTGCACATGTGCTGCACTGCATGCTTTGCGTGCACCTGAGTGCGTGTGCAGGTTTGGGGGGCAGGGAAAAGGCCAGAACCTAAACACGCAACAACCACTGATGCATTTCAGATGAATTTCCCAACTGGTGCTAGAATTTTCTACTTCAAACGGCAGGCATGTTCAAAACATTCAAAAAAAATATTTCCAGGCACTGGGTGAGTGTGTGAGCTGTTTGGGCACTGAGGAACTTCAAAACCTACACTGTTATCTACTGAATAAGGTTTGACACATTCATGCATGGGGAAAAAATAAAATACATCCACAGATGACAAACTCCCTATTCTTTTTTTTGAGTATGGTTGTTTCATTCTTCTCTTTGAAGAGTGTATCTCTTCACAGCAGCCATAAACAAGGGCAGCTGCTTTAATAAAGTGACACATTACAGACTAACAGCTGCCTTGGGAAGAGAGGATTTCACTAAAAAGCCCAAAATGTGACAAAGAGGAGCTTCTTTGAGGTTTCTGCACACAGCCGCCCCACCCATCACATCGTATACCCACCACGGCCACTTCCTCCCAACAAAGAGGCTCGTTAGTGGGACAAGAGCTCGGGACCGTCCTCGCGGTTCCTCGGAGGAAACACAGACAAGTCCTTTTATCAATAAAAAGCCCCCAGCCATAGGAAAAAAGCGCAATGCTCTGTTTTTTTTTTATTCTGAAGAAAGCATAGAGTCTCTGACGATCTGCACTAGTTTCCAGGGCGTTTGGTAAAGTCTGTCTGCTAACTAGCCTGTAGTTCTACGCTGGAGAGTTTTGTCTGCAGATAAATAGAACATTTTCAGATCAGGCCAGGACAGACCAAGCGTCCGATCCGAGGGGCACGTAGGACATCTATTTGGGATGTGTTATTCGGGTTACGTTTAGGAATATCGAATTATTCTGATATTTCAATGAATATTTCAACCCTGACCTCCACACCCCTGAATGTCTCCACCCATCTGCCGGGAGGGAGCGGGTCCCGGGCTCACCTCGGTCGGTGTCGTAGAGGAAGACGAAGCGGTTCCAGTCGTAGTGGTCGAGCAGGCTGAGGAGCGCGCCGCGTATGGAGGGTCTCAGCTGCAGGACGAACTGGCTCTCCCCCTCGGTGGGGAAGCTGGGCGTGATGAGCGAGATATGGAGCGCGCTGCAGAAGGACGTGAGGGTGTGCACCGAGCGCTTGTCGTACAGCCCGAAGATGGCGAAGACCCCCCTGGAGTACTGCGAGCAGACTGCGGGGAGAGAGGGAGAAGACAGCAGGGGAGTGAGCGGCGGCGGAATCGGACGGACGGACGGACGGGGTGGAGGGGGGATTCTAGGTAAATACCGTCAGCGAAGGGTAGGTGACTGAGGGAAACACAGAGATGAGACAGACGCACTGAGTGCTCTAGCAGGACTGAAACCAGAGATCTGAAGTCCAGTCAGTTTTTCTCCTGACGGCAAAGAAGGATTTATTAGGCCCCGCTCTGATTAGCGAAAATACAGTTTTAGCCAGTTTTCACAAAGGCACATGCATGGTGGGTCACATTATCCAATATTTAAAACATTTTCTTCCGTGAAATAACCTCCAGAATTCCAAATGTGCAGCGTGCTAATTAAACGTTCCCCGTGTTTTATGTCTCAGAAAGCAAACCATAAAAAGGTGGTAATAAAAATGTTTTAAAATCTGTTCTCTACAGGGTTCCACCTCATCTTTTTCCCTACAACTGTGTTCTCCATCCAAAGCAAAGAAAACAAGAATCTGCCAAAGACCAGCCCATTAAATAATGGTGGGTGATTTTTAAAGAGAATCCGTAATTGTCTTTCACAGAAAAAGTCAGATATCGTTATGAGTGGTTGTGGCAACGTATTCCATCCTACGTCTGTCTAATGAGACTCTCTGAGCCTCGCCTGCACCATCTGAAAGGAGGGTAGAACAAAAACCTTCTTCCTGTCAGATACACTGCGGCGGCATTTCAATATTGCGAAAATTTCCTCAGTTGTAACATTCAAAACCTCAATTATTCAGCAGAGGTGAAGAGAAAAACAGCAATAAAAAACAGCCTTTTATAGCACTGTTCCCTTTCCCAATTACTACAAAGTACAGTGAAGCACACGTAATGCGAACATCACACAAAGCATGTACAAACCGTGCGTTTTACATCACTTTGCTTACCCCCAACGTGAACCAGCCACCCAACGGTTCTTCTATAGGGCCACACTTCTATGGAGCAGCAGAATCAAAACAGCCCACGCGCAGTGGGCGTGTGTGCCGGCAGCTCGCGTGGACAATGTGAAGGAGAGCAGGGAAGGTCAGTAATTAAAGCAAACAGGTCTCGTCCGCAGGCGTGAGACAACACGCAGGACAGCACTCCAGGTCAGAACCGAAGGAGCACTGAATACTATCTAGGGCTGGTGGTCCGTGAATACCCCTGCGATGAAACGTTTCCCTTGGGTTTCCGTGCAGAGGCCCTTCATAGCACACACGTCTGGTCTTGACCCTTCTCGAGGATGGGTCAGTGTGGGACAACTCAACTGTGGGATTGTGCGACGTCCGCATCCACAAAACCTGCCCATTTCTTTGCCCCTGAGCCACCCTTGGTAAACCAATACTTTGAGGGCAGGACTGGGGAAGAGCGAGGGTGAGATGATCGGGGCCGGTCACACAGAAAGCCGAACCTAGGATCTCTAGCACGCCATTGCTCTTCACCAAACACGCGCATGCCTCCTTGAGCCTAGAGGGATCTTGGGTAAAATGTCTGCCATGCCAACTAAAGCAGCTAATAAGACTTAGCCTTAAGGTCGAACTGACAACGTCGAATGTGCCTTCCATGCAGACGCTGGATTGTCCTCTGAAAAGGGAAGGGAAGACGTAAACAAGCAGGAAAAATGCCATGCCAAGAAGCATCTGGTCACATGCTTCAGAGCAGCTCCCTATCGGTAGCTAAGAAGAACGAGGGCGGTCCTTAAGAAAAATGTCTCTCTAAAGCGTCGATCTGAACTCTATACACCCATGTGCTCTGCCATTGATGTCGAATGCACATAGACTGCAGCGAATCGCATCCAAAGCCCTTTCTCAAAACCCCAGAAAGAGTCATACTGCCAACCTGCAAGTTTGTCATGGGAAGACCTGGAAGAATACGGGATTTTTGTTTAGTAATTTAAACGGCTTTAGGAAGAAGAAAATATCTCAGATTAGGTTGCTTTAATTAACTGTTTTACTGGCCTGTATTGGCCAGCATCGTATTGCAAAAATCTGTGTGGTAGCACAAATCCAGAGTGACTGACGGCGTTAATGCCACACCTTATCAATTTATGAGGCAGGATTTGACAGAAGAAATATAGCTGAAGAACCTTTCTCGGGGGTGTAACTGAAAGTGCTTGTGGTTTTAAATCCAGTTTTTTTCATCATCTTAACGCCTATGCAATCAGCGGGGCCATTTCATTTATATCCATTTTTTCATATTTCACAAGACCATTGTAACTGACTGAACAAAAATAAACTCAGTTACGACCATTAAATATTAATGGTCATGAGAGCCGCTCATAAAATCAATTGTATGCACAGCATTTGTATCTTTAGCCATAGATGTATTTAACAGCCCTACGGCATTCGCTGTTTAATTTTGTGTACACCTCGTACTCCTACCTCCTCTTGGACTGCTCTCCGGGGTTAAGGCAACCTGTCCTTGACAGACACACAGAGTCTGCCAGCAAATTCCTCAAAATTTCCCCAGATAACACTGTGAATCCCACCAACAAGACACTCCTTTAGGTCATTATGGCTCTTTAGGTCATTATGGCTCTGAACATCTGTAAATCTCAATATGACAGAACAGCTGTGCTCTGGAGTCCACAAGCAGATCTGGCGTAGAGAGAGAATAAAAGTAGAAATATTGTCAGCAGCCTTACAAAATGATCCAAGATGCATCTTTCTGATGTTCCCAAAGACAAAAGTTATTGGAGAAAATACTTTGCGGGGTTGTTAATACACTGGATCACTGTACAGTTCGAAGACCCTTTGATTATTTGTCGCACAGTTCTGTTTATAATAACATTGGACATTGGTTGTGGTGTGTTTTCCCAGCCATAGTGAACCGCAGTTATACCACCAAAGACAGAGGTTTTACCATGATGAAGGGTATGAGGCATTTATACTTAGGGTGATCAGGTCACTCCTGATGGGGCGTGTCTGCAGGCCGCAGCCCATATTTACAATTACTCAACCCGCATTGTAAACTTGGTGTTACCATCGACCTACTCAACTTTTGTCCCAGTGCTTTCTATTTTTTTAATTCCCTCCGGAAAACATACTCTATGAATTAAGTTCAGCGCTTCGTGAGAACGCTGCTGTAAAAACTGTAACAAAAACAAAGCTATTGACTGAAAGGACACACAATCTGTCATGATTTACATCTTACTCCACTCAGCATATCACCCCTAGTTCCCACTAAATTTGAGTCGAGACTTGGAAAAGATTTGAGCCCTGCCTTCCTGAGCCAAAGGGACGTGCAACTACAGGAAGACTGAAAATCCCACGGCCCTTAGCAAAGGTGTCAGGATCGGCACAATATCTCAAGGTATTCAAACAGAACAATATCTAACACCTGATCTACTGAATAGAACGGTACACTTCTACCACATATACATTTCAGTCATTTAACAGACATACGCAAGTGCAAAATTTCTAGGGTTAAAAAAAAGGTTTAATTTTAGATACCATTAAGTGGGTATTGTTCATTGCTGCTAGAAGGGACATAGACAAATGCTCCTAAGGAGATATACAGTGCATAACTACCAACAGTTATACAATTTGTCTCAGAACCAGTTCAACTGCAAAACCCAAACTAGACAATAAGCAGTTTGAATCAGTTTGAAAACCAACTGCCATTATAGTATAATCAGTGCAATTAACAACCACATGTAGGAGTGGGCAGTTCCTTGGTTAAGAAGGGGATAGGGTATATGATGAGAGGACCAGATTCTCATCGTTTGAGGTGCCACTGAAACAGGTTTTTAGTTTCCTCCGTAAGGTAGTGGGTGAATCACACTGCAGCCCCCACAGAGAGGGAACCCCAAGGGGTGAGCTTCTACGGTAGATTGCTGGGGTTTCGGACAGGGATAACCTGGTGCTGATCCAGTGGTCGCCTGGTGGCTGACACTGAGGGAGAGAGTCCGCTCATCATCGCCACATGCAAAGAGGCCCGGCCTGTAGGCAATGGTGAACATCCCCACGCAGTAGCGAGGGTCATTCCTGACGAAACAGCTGTGCTCCCACCAAGACGAGAGAGCAGGAAAAACCCAGAGAAAGGGAGAGGGGAGAGGGATTCTTACCAAACCACAAAAGAGGACAGATGGCACGTCAAACCTCAGGCATGAGACACTTTCCTGCCACCGTGGATTTTGCAGACTTCATTCCAGTCAGCCAGGAAGCCAACACTTTCCTGCCACTACGGATTTTGCCCAACAGCCACGGCCAAAGCCTCTTTTGTTCACAAAAATGGGCGCCGCGCTCCTTGACAACAGATACTTGGCCAGGTGACTAGTAGTGAACGGCCCCATCTCTCCCAGCATAATATACCACATTTTGTTTGATTGATTGGGCATACCCATCTGACCCATCTGTGTCAACGCCTTTGAGAGGAAACAAATAAGTTAGACAGAAGCTGGTGGCTGCCTTTGTTAACTGGGAACCAGCAGGGTAGCCACTAACCACCCAGCTCCGCGCAAAGGGCAGAGGGCCGACAGTGAAATGAAAACCCGGAGTTACAGAGAGAAAAGCCTTTTGGAAAGGCCTTGGCTCCCATTCTTCCTTTCATGAATTAGTCTTCTATATCTTACTAGCAGAAGAGAATAGCAGCTGAACCCCCCCCCAAACCCCCTTTCCATACTGCCTGCATGGGGGATGGTCTACAGTAGTTCTTCAAACGTCCATGGGATCATTTAATAACCCCAGGCACTAAACTTCAGCTTTCCTTCACGTCTGCCTCGGAGATAATCAGCTAATGATTCCGCAAAAGGAACTCAGGAAAAAGCCGTACCTGCCTTAATCGTTCTCCGCATATTAATAAAATTCATTTAATCAATCCGTACCCTGTTTTTTGCAGAAACACTGCATCCAGGAATCCTCTAGGAACTAGATATTCTGTTGCGAACAGCGTAACAAACACAATCTCCAAAAGGTCTTTAGTCTACAAACCTAAATATACAAGGCAGGCCTGTCAGCATACACCCACACAAAGCACCTGCCCCCCCACCCGCACTTTATTCTGCATTAATGCCTCCATGCAATGACATTACTCTGCTGTGATAGACAGTTGAGTGCGACAAACAGGAGATGTAAACTCAGTAGATGCTCTTTGGCAGGACTTACATGGCAGCTCCATCGCATTGCGCACGTTCCAGCTGTTTCTGGAGCTTCAGTGATATGATCTAATGAGGAATTTTCTAAGCCTCTTGTATTTTTTATGACCTGCTTAAGCACCTTAAAACTTTCCAAAAATGAAAGCTAGATTACATCTAGTTACAGGTGCCTAAGAGGATATCAATGAAACACAATTAAAAGGACAGAGTTAACTTTTTTGCCATACAGCCTTTGATATAAATTACTGCAAGGCATTCCATAGTTCTAAAAAGATTCCTGTGATGAATCTTTAACATAATACGAAAGACAGATGTAAAAACTGGACACGCTACCCAGTTAAGGTGCTCCACTGCTTATTATTAGGCATATTCTCCCTCTGTTTGTGCGTAAGAACTTAAAACAAGGAGAGCCACATCAGTGAAGGCCAAGACCAGTCACCCACAGAAGAAATCAGCTCGTGAACACCCCCAAGGAGGAAGGTTCGCTTATTATCCGATAAGGTTATTATCCCGGCACTGAAGGGGCTGAATGGCAGCGATGCAGGGGGCAGCTGTGAACGGATAAGAGGCGAGGCAACAATTGGACGTGTAGAATATCACAGGCACTTAGGGGCCGTCGCCGCCTTTTGTTATTTGCCGAACGCCCACCTTGCTTTGTAATTCTTTGTGACACAAATTAAACCCATCAAGGAACATAGAGCGCTCGTTGATGTATAAAAACACTCCTGTTGTTAATGAAAGGGGATTCCTGTCAAAGAAAATACGCATTGCCGTTGGTTCATGTTTCTCCTCAGTGAAACCGTTTGATGGCTACTGCAGTGCACTTCGGAGTCAGTTGTTTTGGATTTCAAGAATGGATATGAAATTATTACTGCATAAAATAATTGGAGCAAGCGATGAATCGATGGGCAAATTCATAGCAAACCAAAAGTTAGATTGTTTTTAGGCCACTGGTTAACATTATGCGTGAATAAAATCAGGGATGCACTGCACAGAAAGTGCATTGATCTCCAGTTCAACAATGCTAATACCCCAATCAATAAAGAGGACGGACAATAAAGTGATTACACATCTCTACTGATAACTGTCAAATTTACAGCAGACAGATACTGATGACCAGTATATGGGACAATGCTGAAACAGGAACAAAACAGTCCATTACTGTATGAAGCAGTCTAAAAACATGAGTGCATGAACATCACAAATAAACAAGTTCACATGAAGTCACTTGGTCTAAAGGGAGGCATTCTGGAACCCGGATAGATTGTGCATCGAGCGCTGATTTTGGGCCAGTATCGCATGCACATGTTACATACATGACATTTTGCAAACGTAACTCTTTAGCATGGTTAGCATCCTCAAGAATAGCCACACTGCTATGAGCGACTTGAATACACCAGTGCTCAGACCCTCAGGCAGTGATAGGGCCTGTGGCTTGAACATCCATCTTTACCCCGTTGCACAAGCCGAAATTCAACTGTGCATGTTATTCACAAAAGCCATTTACATAATCAGGGAGAGCACTCTTGCCTGAAGCTATTTGATCACTTAATCCTTTTAAAGGGTGAGATAAATTAACGATTATATTTTAGGGTTAGTGATTTTAATTAATCTGCTAAATGACTAACTTATTTGATAGACTCTTTTTAGGGTTAGGGTTAAGGTTTAGGTTAGGGTTAGGGTTAGGGTTAGAAATAGGGATAGGGTTAAGGTTAAGGTTTGGGTTAAGGTTTGGGTTAAGGATTGGGTTACGGTTAGGTTATATTGGATAATATTGTTTTACACAATTACAACAGAACTTTCAGCCAATCTTCTGCAAGTGTGTCTGATTTCCACCAGGCATCCTCAGTCTTCTCACTAATTCCTAATTCAGCACAACTTCTCTGATGTTAAGTGGCTGAGCCGAATATACCAAAAGTCCACAGACAGGACATAGCAGCGGCACAGCTAAATTTCATCCATTTATTTCCCTCGCATCAGAAGACTCTCTAGCATCAGTCGCCGTTTGGGTGGCTGATAATCGCTTTGATTGCTCATCACAGGGGCTGGCTTCGATGGCGGCGACATTTCGCTAGTGAAGCGCCATCACATGTCTTGGAGGGTCAACAGGGACAGAGCTTCCACCACAGCAGGCTAAAGCGCACTCGCACCCTTACCCCAGGGCTACATACAAAGCACTTCCCTCCAAATGACCCAGCCCACGACTGCTTCCATTTTGTAATGTGTTGCGTTTACGCATCAGGATCTGTTTTGTTGCTGCCAATAAATGGAAGTGGAGAAAATCTCATCTCCAGGCGGTATAAATTTGTTGCTTTTGTCATTTTAGATGAAGGGGATAATGAATTCATTCATATCCATCTTTCTTAATTAATTAAGTTAACTTAATAGTTAGTTTGTTTACAAAACTAAAATTAGAATCAATGGCTCAAAGAGGTCTGCAGGTAGCTTTAAATCATTTCAAATTAGGTCCATATTTCAGCCTGGGAAACAATGGAGTCTAAATTTGTAGACAAGGAATCAGTAGACAGCCTCTAGGTCAGAGTGCTCTAGAGGTGCTGAATGAAGCCCTGCGCCTCGTTCGGCTTCGCACTTGTCAAACATGGTTGAAAAGGGATTCAAATGTATGACAACATGAAAAGACCAGATAATGTCACCAGTGTATATTTAATATATCACCAGATTATATTTAAAGGGGTTCGTGATACATTACAAAACTACCTACTGCATTTCTTTAAGCCTCAACAACCTTTTAGAAAGAACAGACATCCCAGGCTGAAGGCAATGCCATTTTGTTTGGGCTAATTTTTACAATCCATCCAAATGCGTTTTGCTCCAGTGCAAGTTGCTTTGGTCAACAGCTCCTGCTAATTCAGTGAATGCAAATGGGAAACGGGCTGTATCAGCATGTCTCTTTGGTAGACTTGCACATGATTAAACCCCGTTATCGTCCAATACAGAGATCGAAACGCTGGTACAAAGTCACACACATCTGTACATTCGGGCAGACGTTTTCATTGCGGAAAATGTCGGATACTGAATAGCCTTGACCGTCTGTTTGAGCAGGAATAAATAAATGGCATCAAAGGTAACATTCTTGCACAATAATACTTGTTCCTTCTCTCTATGTAAAGAAATGGTTTCCGGGGTTTCCAGAAGACATCGGCGTCACAAAAGGCAAGAAGGCCAGCTCCTTCTGCACGTCATTGTGTCACGACTGTGCATTTGACAATGCATGACTTTGTTCTGTGATTCAAAGCACCAATCTCTTCCCACACTACCACTGACCTTCGTCATTTTGCCTCAGGGATCCGTCTCTGCTGGGAGTAACGACACAAACAGAAAAAGCACAAGGAAGTGGGAGAAAGTGAAGCAGAGGGGGAACTTTTAATTGACATTTGTGAGGACGCTATTGGAACAGCTCGAGCACAGTTATTTACATTGCTCGCGATGTGTGTAAAGCTACCAATCGGTTGGTTTGCCATCGGCCTTTCTCCCCTGAGGAGGTCCCCAAAAGGGTCACAGGCATGATGCGGACATGGTCTACTTGAAGCTCGTTCTGGTATCACACAGAGCAAGGCCATTCCTGCGCAAGGGAGCCACGGACACCCATAGGAAGAATTTAAAAATCTACTGCGCAGTTCAATGAAATCGTGGTTTGTGACAGCTCACTTGACGGCGCCCTGGCCTATTCCCACGCACTTTTCCTTTGGATCTGTCCCTGTCCAGAATTTCAGATTAGAGTGATAACCATGTCCATCGCCTGCTGTCCCTGCAGCTTTTAATAATGGATTTCAACTATCGCCCACAACACACCTTACCATGTGACGTACACTGTATTCCGTAATCCTTACACAGAAAAGGCTTTGGAGAAAAATTAAAACGAAATTCCCAAACTAATTGCTGGACTCAATCCTTCGTATGTTATTTTCCTCTTATTTCTGAGATCTGAAACATGTCTTTCAGCTGAGGTTTCCCCCACTGCTATGAGATAAAAAAATCCTTATGTAGTCCGGTTTACTCCATTTTCAATGGAATTCAATGGAATGCAAACTAGATTCACCAAATGTAATTTATGCAGGCTCCCATCGCGTATTAACCTTCAAAGAAATATTAATATAAAATATTTTTACAGGAGATACCCATGCTGTTATATAAAACAACGATGCTATTTTTCTGAGGTTCGTTTGACAATTTCCACTGCCCATTAATTTGAATTTCTTTAATGAGCATACAGTGTGAAGTACTTAATTGGATGCAAAGTGAATACTTACAAGTGGACAGGATTGCAAAATTTTAATATGCCACAATACATAACAGGGATAAAAAAAACAACAAAAAAAACAGTGGTTAAATATGAGCGGGCAACACTACTTATCCAGGATTGTGTGAAAATTTCAGCCCACTGTCAAAATAAAAACCTGAAAAACCAGTTGACATTTGCTCGTAGGTGCATACTTCGTAATTCAAATTACCTATAACACACAAAAAATTTTCTAAGAATGTTTTGACTGGAAACGCCCATCTTTTCGTGAGTGCGAAGTGTCATTCCAAGCTGTGTGTGGGCATGAATATGGTGTCCATCAGGGGACATTGGGAAGGCTAATATACCAGATTTAACAATAATACAGGATACCCTTAGTATCTTAGTATCCATAGCTGCAGAGTAAAAAACAAGCCAAATTGTTTTCAGTAAAATTCAGCAGTAGATCTGAGACTTGTTATGAATCATCTTTGCTTAATTCCGCATCCTGAGAATCGTATCAGCCACAGCTATGTGGACTACATAGCAATCCTGAGAAGCAGCTTTTGTCCGGGTATATCAAACAGCTGCCGACAGACATCGGACAGCACCAGCAATATGTCACATTTTCCTGAAGTTCCCAGTGTGCTATGTGCTTGGCTATCTGTGCAAAACCCAGGATGCCATTTTCTGTGATAATGACAGCCACTAAAACTTCACACTCAAAACACAACAGTCGGTGGTGTGGGCTTTTTACAACACAAGTCTTCTGAATGAATCATTGAAGAAACCTAGTAAGCCCTGGGAAGTCTGTCAAATGTGAGCCAGTCACACAATTCCTGACTAGAAGCAACCAGGCTCCGTAACAATGAGACGCTTGGAAACATGTGGGGGTTTAAAGCTGCCAGCTCCTCTGAAGTGTCTGTGCCTTCTCTACAAGCTTCATTCTAAACTCACAATGAAAATTAAAAATTCTGCAAGAAAATAGACATAACATCACGTTTTACATCAAGACTGTTGTCATTAAACGATTAGCTGGTCTTCAGGACTGATGGAACGCCTCTAGAGTTCTGAATCACAGATCGAGCCAATGACCTCGTACCGATTTACTACGATAAACTTTTCTTGGTACATTTTTATAAATAACAAGTCTCGCAAAATCCTTAACCCATTTACCATATATCAAATGTACCACTAGACAAATCACAAAATCAAACAATCTCTCAGTTGGTATTCTTTTTAAGGGTTTGCTTACTGCGAAATCACCAGTGAAATGTGTTCAGTAAGTTAAAAAAGTTATTGCCACTTGGTGGCTTGGGTTATTCTTCCTGTAGTTGATGTTCGCTAGACTTTCATCAGTGTCACAATAAATGTACTATCTCTCTTTCTTTTTTGTTTGCAAAATCAAACGTCATTCAATAATGTATAATAATCCATTATGGGAAAGCATGTATTCTGTCCATGTATGGGTGTGTTTATAGAACTACATGAAAAGATCATTTAAAAAAACCATGTTTAGCATGTTTTATAGCCATTCCCATTGTTACCTGAAGATAAATCTTCAAAAGGAACTTTACAAAACCTCAATTGTATGGACACTTATTTTTTTATATATGTCTGACTGCAATCTGATTTAACCTGAAATGCATAGCCATCTTACAAAGTAATACATAAAATAAATAAAGCTAAATAAATAATTTGATACTGACGTGTTTAGCTAACAAGTGACACACCAGCCACAGTTAACATAATGTCAATAGTTTCCCCAGGTATTTTTTTTCCCTTTCTCTAAAGACGAAAAGGCATAGTTAGTTACACAATATCCTGGGGATCCCTGGAGCCTTATAGGCACCACATGCAACCCAAAATACCCCCTTTTGTGTCTGTGTCAAATGCAAAACGGCAGCACATCTCTGGTTTGGTTCCCCCAACTCTCTTTAATTTTCCTGATCTGCTTTGATAGGAATGTTCTGCAAATAGACCTGCCCCCAAAGCCATTAATCATAGTGAAAGAGATAGAGGGAGATAGACAGAGAGAGAGAGAGAGAGAGGGAGAGAGAGAAAGCGAGAGAGAGAGAGAGTGGGAGTCCAGACTAACTGAGGTAGAACAGATGCCATTTCTCAAAAGTGTTTTATCAATTTTCAACACTCCCCATTCCCCATTTTCCAATTTGTTGTTTTTGTGATTTTTGATAAAGCAAGGAAAAAAAGTTATCCCATTCACATTTATTTCATTATTTATTTTTTATTTCATTAATTGAATTTCATTGTTAATTTTATATAGTTTTGTCTAGTTAGGCTGGGTTTCCACTTGGCTCTTCACAGCAGAAATGATCATTGAAACATCAAATTCAGAATTTTTGTCATGAATTTGCCATTGCCTGTAAGGCATCACTTTGTTCAATTACTTTACCATTCTCCCTCGGTAAGATCAGCCTGTGGTCCCAAATGACTACTGAAAAGTTCCACTTGTCTGAAACCAGCATCGAATAAAGTGTAAAATCAAACATGTTTTTTTTAGTTTTTTAAAGGTCTTCTCCAACATCTACCTTTTCTGTGCCAATTACTGCTTCAGCTGTAGCCCTAACCACTTTCTATTTTGTAGGAGTACAAATCTTCAGGAGAGGGCGAGAGCGAACAGGGCAGGGGGTTTCCTGACAATTAGTTTTTAATTAGAAGAATAATGCTGCTGCACTCTTAGGGAATGAAAACCAGCATGGTTTTTAAGAGTGCTTTTAGCTCTCTCTCTCTCTGGCCTTATGTGATCGAAGGCTCCCAGCATACCGTTTTCCATTTCCTTTAGGGCCCAGTGTCACAACATTTTGATTGTAAGTCGTGATTTCGTTACACTTTGCCAGCTTCCCATCCATGTTAAATGCTCCAGAGATGTTCCTGGGATGGTGGCAGATGGTATGGCGGGGGTGGGGAAGAGTTAAAAACTACTCCCACCATTAAAAATAGAAGGACCCGGAGAGTCTGTGATGAAAATCACTGGCCGGAAACTGGGCACACACGGATGACATGCTGATTCGCCACATCCTGCAGACGCTAATGTGCTGATATAGGTGTGTAAAAATATGAGCGGGGCTTCCTGTGGGAACATCTGTACAAAGTCTATACACTGCGGCATCAGAGCCCGATGGACTGGATTTTGTTTGAATCCAATTCCTGTCATCATAGAGAAGTGACCAAGAGAGCACAGCGGCGACATACAAATTGACATAGTGCCACCCGGGCTGGGCTGGGGTGGGTTAATCTGCAGAACATCTCTCGGTTCGTCGCTAATGAGCGTTTCCCACCGGATTCCTGCGTGCCTGCAGGCTGGCAGAACCGTTGGGAAGGAGAATCTGGGCGGAGCCTGCTGTGTAGCCTGCAGTGTGTAAAAGAGAAGGGTGACTCGAAGGCGACAGGGATTGGAGGAGCCTAGTTGTACTTCCTTCCTTCCCCTCCCGAATATGGCAGTTGTAGCCGTGGAGACCAGCCGAGATACATTAGCACAACTGGCCATTCCAAATTTTGGAAAAAATGACTTAAAATAATTGGAGATTCCAAATAACACCTGTCACTCCTCCTCGTTGTAGAAAAACCCTTTTGAATAGCACCAAAATGTGCAACCAAGTCGATAGTGGTAACGTTCCTCAAATTCCACCTAGCTCTCTAATAGAGATTTGTTCAGACAAAATTCCCCATTAGTTTTAACGGTCTCTCTGCATTAGGAATGTCAAGAATTTGTGGGGGGGGGGGGG
>JAOVYW010025201.1:15064-31370 GCA_025775045.1 Hiodon tergisus | reverse complement strand
ATTGTGGGACCAGTTTAAATTCCTAGGATCAAGGCCACTCTTACTAGAAGATCGATATTGTGGGACCAGTTTAAATTCCTAGGATCAAGGCCACTCTTACTGGAAGATCGATATTGTGGGGCCAGTTTAAATTCCTAGGATCAAGGCCACTCTTACTGGAAGATCGATATTGTGGGACCAGTTTAAATTCCTAGGATCAAGGCCAGCCTTACTGGCAGAGGCAGCCTCGCAGACAAACGTTATGAGCTGTTCCTCGATTTTCTTGAAGGCGTCCAAGTCGTCCACGAAGAAGACGTGGCGTTCGCTGGGCTTGCTGGCGATGTTGACCAGCTCGCCGTAGTCAGCGTCGGCAAAGCCGATGGCGAAGATGATGTAACCTGCGGAGGGAGGGGAGGCATGACCCAGCCCGCTTGGACGCCACTCAGCGCAGTCCGACAGAGTAATAGGCCCGGACGAGTCGCCGCGCGTCACCCACCCTCCATCTGCATCGCCTTGGAGATCTTGTTGACGTCGTCCTGGGACCGGCCGTCGGTCAGCACCACCAGCACATTGGGGATGCCCCGTCTGGCGCCCCCTACCGCGGTGAAAATGGCATCCTTCACATGCTTGATGGCTCTACCTGTAGAAGAGAGAGGAAGCAAATACACCCGACCACATGGACGTTATCATCAGTAGCTCATGACGGTTAATCTAAAAAAGCTAATACATTTGGGAAATTCCTCCCTTAATTTGTTTATTCTTATATATTTATTATATATGAAAAGGTATTTTAGGCTGCACGGTCCTGCGACCACATTGGATCTGGCATAAAGCAGTCAACGGGTTAGACCATTCTAGTTAAACCCAATACAAAATACTACAAAGGTTTAGTCTAAAAGCGAACTGCGCAAAATTTGTTACCATTAAAATCTCAACAGTCTTTTGATGAAGTCAGAAACAAATGAAAATGACTTTGAATCCTTCCATATCCGGTTTCTTGTTTCTGATCTCCTCAATCTCTAAGGTTACATATAAAATCTCACCTCCCGGGTCTTTCTGAATGAAATATGTAGCAGCGTGCGCTGGAGGAAGCCTGCACATGCACAAGGAAAGATGACTACAAATTTAATCCGGGGAGGAAGCTACGCCTCATTGGCTCCCCCAGCTGTCGCTCTGCCTTTTTATTAAGCCGCTCGTCAGGAAAAAAGACAAAGCGACCGACAAAATAAGGAAACTTTATTCTTAGCATTTTAAGGCTGCGTCTGTTTTAAAATCTCATTACAGCAACAGGGCAAATTGAAAACACAGTGTCCAATGAAGCATGGGGCCGCTATCAGTACGGAGAAGTTCTTCGCAGTCACCCTGCCTCCTTAATGCGATGGGTCCTTAGCCAGCCTGGCCATCCATCATGACTACGCCTTCAAACAACGTGCGAGCAGGGCTTTGCCTCCGTCCACACCAGCTAATGCATACACATTCACCGCGGAGATCCGTAGCCTTTCTTTTACTGAAAACCAGTAGTAATTCCCAGTCCCACATCGCATGCAGTCTGAACAACAGAAAAGGAATTAACTCTGTTTTGCTTGGCTTCACGGTAGGCGTTGTCGTCTCGCTGTGGTTTCACGTCTGGGTGAGGTTCGCTGTTCATTTTTCATCAGTTTCCCCATATAAATTACACCGGGTTCCCCGCAGACAAATAACAAACTTTGCTGTAGCCAATCGCATTCATGCCCGTTTTATCTTTGCATATGAACGTAGGGGGGAAAAAAAGGGATTTGTTTTAATACTACAGCTCTGGAAAATCAATAGTTTAAGGTTCATATAAACAGCAGTAAAAGCATTAATAAACAAACAAGTACCAAAGTACTGGTTGAAACATCAGACCAAAGAGTTGCAAAGACCAGGGCTCAGACAACCGTATCCAGAAGGCGCCCAAATTTTATCAGCGGAAATTGGGGCAGTCCTCCTTAAAAACAGGCTTTAAAAGAAGTGACTTTTGAGCCAGTTGACTGACTTTCCTGTCTGCCCCCTCTCCTCCTTGTCAACCAGGACCAGGGTTTTTATGTTCCTCAAAAACCGACGCAGCAGTCCAATAAATAGTTCCAGCAATATTTAACTTTAAGGATCAAAAGTCCTAAATACATATTTTTCGACAAACCCTCGGTCGAACTGAACATCTGTGGTCAGCCATCTGTGGTCACTCGGGCAACTCTGCCTCTCAGGCAGTTCGATAACATCGATAACAAGTTCAATTTAAACGTGAGAATCTTTCTGCTAAAATACAGGGTACTTCTCCCTGCCAAATAAAGTCGTCAGGAATGATTTTGTTGACTTGACAATGTGACCATTGCAGTTTTACCCCCGGGATCCGATTTTACCACGGAATGTGCAGAGTAACGTTTCAGAATGTAAAAATTCTTCAAAGACACCTGGTGGAATAAAACGTCCTGCTACGAAATGACACCCTTCCACACACCTATTTAAATCGCACTGCACAGAGGGCAGGTTCTGAGTTGGCCCGGGAGCCCAGACCAGAACAGCCAAGAGAACTGCACACTCGCCTGTCTTGGTATTTCCTCCCTTGTATGATATGCTCTGAATGGCTTCCAGCAGTGCTTCCTTGTCGGCGTATGCGCTGAGCTTGAATTCCGTCCGGGCGTCGTCGCTGAACTGTGCGATGGCGACCTGTCGAGCGGGGAGAGAAGATGGAACGCGTTCACAGCGTTTCTTTGTGGTCTCAGGTGCGCGCCAGCATAAACGTAGCCCCATAAACGTATCGTTTTTATAACCGTTACCGTTTCTGATCCCTTCCCTGCAGGCTTCTCCGGTCTGCTTGCGCGTAAGTTTTATACTGACCTTCCCAATTGCAGCTCTCCTACAGCATAATGCAGAGCACATTGGTCTAGTCATACGTACAAAGATCTCTTTTAGTTCTTTCTGCCAACTCATCTTGTCCAAGAGTCCACATCTCCACATCGATGTGCTCCGACCAGCCAAATGAGACCCGATGATGATCAAAGTGCCTTTTCACCTAATGGCTTCTCAAAGGACTGGCTCGATTTGAAGCTGCTCAGAATCGTTGGCCAGGCCCCTGGTCAACTGTGACCGGCCAGTGCCGCCGCCGCCTTCCTCTTGGTATCGACGAGATGGATTGCGGAAACCGGCAGATACCAGTTCAGGAAGATTTAACCCTCGAAAAATGATATCATTGCGTCCAGTCTGGTAAGCAGACACTGACGGAGACTAACAGCGCTTCTGTTTGATTAATCGGATACACACAGCAGGAGATTGATACGGTTAGGCATTTAACTAGATCAGTGCAGATTTTCTCACTCATAAGCCTAGTGGAAAGGTCCATAGCCCCAGGATCAGTTAAGAACCCTTACATTGCCACATTTCGGCACTGTGTTTTGCATTTGATCTTCATCAGTCACAACGCAACTTATCAAAAGGATGAATTCGATGATCGAAAGCAATCGATAAAGATCAGGAACCGGGAATCGGACACAACCGAAGTTTTGAAAAGCCCAGACTGAACCTGAGTGCCGTCAGGGCCGATCTTGTCCAGGGCACCGGCTGTGCTGTAGAGGAAGCGGATGATTTTCTGGAAGTTGTCGTCGCCGATGCTCCAGGACCCGTCCACCAGAAAGACCAGGTCAGCCCTGGCAGCTTTGCAGACTGGAGGAGGGAGAGCCAGTCAGCCGTTTGACAGACCAGGGCCAGTGGTCCATCACCATTACTGTCTGCTCATTGGAGAGGAGCTGAAGTGATTGACAATAATCCCCACCCTGTTTCCACCTCCTGTCAATGCAGGCCATTAGAAGCAAGCCATAGGATTCATTTCAACTTCCTTCTTTTTTGTTGGTCTGTGAAAGACTATTACCTCTATTTGGCCTTGAGGGGAGGGAAATCAATTAAAATACAACAAGCCGTTTCTGGGGTAAGCAAGAGAAAATGTGAGAAATATGATGTTTATGGCCAATTCCTTCAAGTGATCAATTATTTTCTCCGTTTACCATCAATTAGTGCCAAGAACCATACAAAAGAAAAGACGATAAACACAAATTCAAACATAGCTTCCAATTTTAAGAATCTCTAAACAATGACCACTGTGTATGTATTTTGGCCCTACCTAAAAGGCAACTTGAATAAGTCCATTGTTTTTCCATAGAATATTGACGTCCAATAACACCTGTCAAACATTTAAACTCAAAAGCATTCAAAACAACCTCAGGCCAGTTTTTTTCCTCTCCGAGGTGACCTGTCGCACGCAGTGCACTTATGATAAAGGTCAGACCGCCTGTTGTGACATAAGTCGAAGCAAGGTTGGAGGTTTTTTCCTCACCTTCCTTGGCAGGGGGGATGGTGGGAGCCGGGGTTGTGGTCGGGGGGGCAGGCGGCGGCTCGGTGGAAGCAGGGACTAGACGAAGCAAAGGACCGATCAGATTCTTTGCACACAAAACACACTCCCTATCAAGATGACACACACACCGGCAGCAGGCCAGGCTTTTCTTGTGCACTTTCCACAAACAACGCTGGTGCGCAGCGTCGAGAGGCGGCCTTAGGGGAGAGTCCCATCTGTGTAAAGAAAACTCACTGAGCTCTTCTGTCTGTAGTGTTGCCCTTCAACTCTCCCTGCCTCATCGCTCTGTCAGTGGCCTGAATCTTTGGCTGTTTATAGCAGTTTTTTTTTGCTTTTAAGTGGCAGTTATCCACAAGCTGGGGGGGGGAGGGTGAACCATACAATAAACACTGGCACCCCAAGAGAGACTCGAGGGAGACAGAGAGGTAACAGATCGATGCAAAGCGCTGATCTCTTCAGCAGTCACGCAAACGGCATGTGGACGTCTACTCCGAAGCATGAATGAACACTTAACCGAAACTTCCATTGTTAAATGACAGCTAAAATGTTCCGCTACCCAAAGAACGAAGTGCCCAGGCCAGGTTTAATGCATGGCAGATAGTAAACAGGAAGAAGGGGCACTTAATTTCCACCCAAAATCTACGACTCTAGCCAGCCAATCACTGCTGAATTAGATTATTTTGTCCCAAGAGCAGTGAAGGGCCGTTCCCTTGTTAATCTGAAGGGCCACAGACTCAACCACAGCAAGCTTCCCACAACACCACCCTAACCACCCCACCCCCACCCCACCCTCGCGGACACCTACGCGTCTTGTCGACGATGGTCACCGCGGGGCCCTCCACATCCCGGAGCTGGGTGTAGACGCTGATCTTGTACTGGGTGTCAGGAAAGAGGTTGTAGAAACAGTGTCTGAAGGCAGCGCCCTGAAGGCTCACCTCCTGTCTCTGTTCGTCTGAAGCGGAGGAGACAAGGCAAAGTCACCACCCCGAGGCACGCAGGCGTACCGCGCCGCCGCGGTTCTGCCCCAGCAGCGGACCGGTGCCGCACAAACGCCCGTGAAGCGAAGGGGGGATCGAGCTGTCGTTGTTTTCCTCCAGTCTGGCCTCCGGACCGGGCGGATAAAGGGGCGATCACTGTAACAGCACGCAGAGCCCTGGCTGGCCTTTCAAAGCCACAACGGACTACTGCATCAGGAACTGCCCCGTCTACGCAGGAGTCTAGAGACACAAAGACTAATGGCGGCCATTCGTCAACTTCACAGGCGCAATTATTTTCACAAGATATCTTTCAGCCACAATAAACCAGAGACCTGTGGCATGTTAAATGCAAACTCTAGCTGAAAATGGTTTAAAGGCAACATATTAAACATGGAGCCACTACTGTGGACTTGGACTTCTGCATGAACCATGCAATAATAAAATAAAATATATATTTCTGTGTCCACAGACATCTGATGGTGGAATTCCATTTTGGGACCTCCTGTAGGATAAAATAATCCCATTTGCTATAAATCTTAACTGCAATTTTGAAATCTCCTTCCAGGGATATCCTGCAACTGCCACAGAGGCATGGAGACACTATCTGTCCTATCTTTGTATTGGTTTCCGAAGGCCACATCTTCGTTTGGGACAAATTTAATGACTCTGTCCGAGGGAAGAATGAATTACCTTTGTTTGGAGAACAATGTTACGACGTTCATTTTTTAAATATACCCTACAACAGAGGCATCACCAGAAGAACTTCACTGATTTCTTACCGGACACTCTACAAGCATATCCAGTCTCTGGAACTGATGAAAAAGATTAACATTTCAAGAGGTTGTTCCTTCACTTCCGATACGAGGAAGACAACAGCAAAGCCAGAAATATTTCCTAATTCTTCATAACCGTTTGAACAATACAAAATAAATTTGTCTTAGTGAATATTGCAGTTATAAACCGAAGTTTTAGCCAAACCAAATATTTGCAGAAACAAGGCATATTTCTGGTCTACCATAGTTTGGCAACAATAGAAAGATATGTTTTTGATGAAGACTGTACGGTTGAAACAGACATATGGTTTCAATAGTCTTGGAGGTGTGACAGTAAGTGCTCAAGTTAATTTTGTTTAAAACAAAAAATAAAATGTAGCCATATTCTTTCATTTTAACTGTAGAAAATCTCTCATAATCCATTAAGCAGAGCCCACGAAAAGAGTTTTATTTTGCTGACGCATCCATTTGAAACCAAGAGTGTGGCATAATGACAAGCTAACATAGTCTGGTTGATTTGGCATGCTGAACGCAATGACTGAAAGCTTAAATTAAAAGGTTCAAACGAAATCCTAACCTGAAATAATAATAATATTAAAAATATTGCCTTTCGCTTTGAAATAGTAATTTCAAGACACTACCAAAAGCCATAATTTCGCAATTACTGTAATTTCCAAGCAGGAATTTTGTCCTCTCTGTTAACTTTGCATCGCAGAGATTTGTTGGATTCTTACAGCTTGTTAACATATGCCAAAACAGCCGTACAGCCGAGTCGCAAAACAGTTCCCACGGAGCCAGTCACAGCCAGGTATCTTAATGGCTAAAAGGGTTTTGCGCTCAAACCCACTAACGTACACACATCGAGGCAAAGTGTAATGCAGTGACGTTCCAGAGTACAGCCGGTCGGCGACGTTTCTGACCTGCCGTCGGACCCCCATACACCCCCTGCCATGCCCGAGTATGCCCCGGATTTGGATCAAAACCCATCAGTTCAGGAACTCACAAGCAGCGAGGCCTGGGTGTCGAATTAATATCAGCGCAGATCTCAAATGCCCCGTGCCAAGGGCGCTCATTAAACATTCAGTGATTGCAATCAAAGTGCCCAGAGGGGGGGGGGGGGGGCTACTCAGATAAGCCAGGGTGTGGATTTTCAAAGACTATGACGCCAGAGTCAATGAAAAGCAAATTCTTACCCCTTGAGCTACACGTACAGCTGCATACTCACATCAGCAAGCGAGCACACCCAAAAATCTATACGATAATCTTAACTAAGGGTGAGCCTCTGTGAACGGACACAAAAATGTATTAAGGCTATGAAACATTAACTATAAAAGAGACATTACTCATCAAGGAAACATTACGTATCGAAGAAAGCAAAGTGAGATTCACTGTGAAGCGAGGGGCATCCATTACAAAGGTCTCATTATGACCGTTATGTTTTGTTTTTCACTCGGCCCATTTTGACAGCGCCGCGGCACACGGGGCTAAGTGATCGCAGAGCGAGACCGGACGTGACGGGGGCGGAGTCGGCTGGCCGGGGATACTCACTGAGCAGGGCCTCGACGGTCACCCTGTAGAGAGAAGCCTGCTGGTGTGGCTTCCATTGGGCACACAGGGCGGTTGTCTGCACCTGGTAGGTCTTCAGGTCCGTCACCCCCAGGTAGACTGCGCGGGGCACACGCACACGCACACGAACACGAACACGTCACTGGCAGCTCGGACGAGAGGAAGAACGCGTACATCGAGCGAAAACAGAAGAAGAAAAAATCTGTGTGTCTGTATTCATTCAAACTGATTATTGCAAATGAAAAACATACTGAACGCCAAAAGTTTTATTGCATGTGTAAACAATTGTGTCCCTTCCAGTGCTTTGCATTTGACACATTGCAGACATTCCTTTAAAACGGGCAAGAATAAATACCAGCTTCTTGTGGAGCATTTGAACTCACAGAAACAAGAGCTAGAGCTTTGTAAAAGCTAGCGTCCCAGTTTTCACAACTGGATACTTACAATGTCAACATAAATAGTGTGAAATAAAAAGTTTTGATTTTGAGTTTTCACACAACTGGTGTCGACACCAGACTACATGTTTCCTGTTAGCGACGGGATACAGAGGGCATGTTGGCTTCTGAATTCCGAGTGTGTTTTTTACGTCTTTGTTGTAAACAGAATTGAGTGTGGGTTATGCTGATCAGTGCCGTTTCTTGTCCGGACCGCTAAAGCTATAATTCAGTCTGATGACACGTCAGTGCTGGAAAACAAAATCAGATGAGGGATGAGGAATAAAAGGCGAATGCAGATGAGGGAAACACAGAGTATCTGGGTAGAAATGTTACTGACACAACACTGTAAAAACCAGGTTAAAAAAAAGAGAGAAAAGGTTGGAATAAAAAGCAAAGGATATTCAGTTCTTTATGGCATATAATGTTATCCTTATATAGTACTGCTACGGTAAACTCAAAAGGTACAGCACCCTGACTGAAATCAATTTCACGCCAAACTGCCTGCTTCACATTCGTGATCATTAAAATAAAACCCACATGTTCTTTGAGAGGAAGTTCCCCGGGAATAACAAGATCGAGGGCAGAACGCAGAAGGTTATCTCAATACTGTTGGCACGTTCGAATAATGCGTGTGTGGACTACCAGAGCCCCATTGTAATGGTGTGTCTGCATGCACGGTGGCGTATAACTTGAAAGTAATGGACAATACTAGTACCAGTTCGAACACAGATTATAACACAAAGGGAACGCAATCCATATTACATGAACATTGTATCGGTGGATTAGATAAGCACACACTAATCCCGTTCAGGGCTATTGTGGGCATGACAATTTTGGTCTGTGTGTGTGAACGCTGTCCACCTTCTTCTATAACAGCTGCTCGTCTGCCAAGATAACGGCAGAGCCGCGTTGAACTCGTGCGACGCGTGCCCAATCTCCACCATGCAGCAATCGCATCGAGCGGAGAGGGGTTTGATTCGCTGTTCAGCTAAGGTCTGACAGACGCAGGGCGGCGCCTTGAATGAGGTTGCATCCTGCCAGCCTGGTTATCTGGCCGTATCCAAAATTGAAGAGAGAGAGAAAAAAACCCGGCATTTTAGGCGCTGACACGGTATATTTGTGATATATAGGAGCAGAGGAGCAGATCTATCCGCGTTCCGTAAGAACTCCTCAAACGCACATTACTTTGAGATGCTCCTGATGCTATCACATTTATAAGGAAAGGAGCTATATTGCTCTTTCGGTCCGCCTGGCTGTGCAATAACCCACGCCATCTATCAGAGCGGCGAAACTAATGTGCCAGTGCCAAAGCTAGTGCGTTCGGTGCAGCGGTATGCACACATTAACAGGGTGTTAATCTTAATGTGGGGGGATAAAACACAGGAACAAGGAAACCACAAGTTAGCTCTAGGACGAAAAGTCGATGTGAGAGTCAGCGTAGTAGTACCAAACACCGCAGGTGGCGTTCTGGTCAAAGAGCTTGACTTGAGTGAGTGAGAGGGTTTCATACACAAGTTCGTATACAGGCCGCCGGCTTTGTAGCAAGGTACACCCAACTGCTTCAGTTAATATCCAGGTGTAGATAGGTGCAGAGCACGGAGGGGGGCCAACAGTGTTCGAGTAAAGCCCTACGCTACGCAGAGTTAGCGCAAGCGCGGGGATTTATGGAAGCCCCGTTGACTGGACAAGCCACCGCCCCCCCCGCCTTACGTGTCTTGGCCTTGCCGGAGAGGGCCTCGCTGGAGCCGCTGGCATACGAGGCCATGACGTTCACGTTGTACTCTGTGCCGCTCAGCAGGTTAGAGATCAGCAGCGTGTTGACGTCATCACCCACGAAGGTCTCCAGCAGAGGTCTGGGGACTGCAGAGAGCGAGGCAGGCAGAGAGTCAGGGCCCACCCTTTAAAGCGAATCCGCCTTTTCGGGGGGAAAGGGTTGCACACGATGCTAATGGGGATGAACGTGGACAGAGAGGAGCATGGGAATAAGCATTGCTTCATCTAATCTCTGGTCTCAGCGCCTACAGTCTCCAGACCTCACTTAAATTGATTTAGAGGGTTTAAAATCTAGGCAGAGGACCAGTTTCTCCTTTCTGCCCGCCAGCTGTTTTTATGAGCTTGTAATATAAAACAGGGGTTTGTGGGCCTTTTTGTTCCAGGGCTTTAAGTAGATTTTCTACAGAAAACTGAACAGCGTGATACTGTTCCCAAACTGTCTCCGTTCAACGTTTGACTAACTTTGCAGATGGAGGGCGACGGTCCTCCCACGAGTCTCACCAGAAGTCCTCCCCACCACCACCACCACCACCACCAATATTTTTCCTCATAAACAGCATCTCTTGATTATTGTTCCAGTAAAGGACGTCTGGCCCTTGCAAGGGACTGGTCTTCCTAGACACAGCCCTCATTCATCACGTCTGAGGACGTCTGAGGACGTCTGTGCGTACCAGAGACGGGCTGGTAAGACACCCGGTAGCCCATGGTGGGCGATGGAGGAGGGTCCCAGGTGATACGGAAACGGTTGTACCATTCTTCGGACACCCTCAGATTGCTGGGAGCGAAAGGGGGCACTGAGGAGAAAGAGAGGCTCACGTTAAATTAAGACCAGAAACCTGGTCTCCGATTTCCTGTGCAGCACAAAGTACAAAACGCCAGCTCATTTCTGTCACCTGAATACCCTCGCATGCATACTACATCCTCAATCCAAAGATAAAGATAAACTAGTTTTTCAGTTTTTCAAATTATTTTTTTCTGTGTTTGAGAAGGTTTAATGTTATTGACTTCTGCCTGGGTGTTTTGTTTGACTGCATCATCCCAACTATAGAATTTGAATCATTTTTCAAAGTGACATTTCAATTTTTTTAATCTTAATTGGTGACAATCCCAAAGTGGCATTCAAAGGTAATTGAATGATAGTTGCACGTAATCAATTAGAAGCGGAGGGATGACGGGTGCCAGCATTATGAATGGCTTTAATTATCCTTAATTACAGAGAAAATCAGTATTTGTCCAAGAGCCCATTCACAGTTCCTTCAGAGGCTGTCGAAGTGAAAACTTCATGCCCAAACATCACCATCCAACACCATTTCCTATAAAGTAAATTTACTGGAAAAAGGCTCTAATGCATTTCAGGGGTACCGCTAATTGGCAGTGGCTTCCTCACGTTGGTTTTTACGCAAATTAATTATTTACACAGGTAATGTACAGGTGCTACGCCCTGACGCAGTTGGCTGAGAATGAAGTGGACGCGTTTCTGAGCAGGTCAAGGAAGGGAGGCTTACGTGTGTAGCCCCGGGCCGACATACTGATGCCATCTCCGTCAGCGTAGACAGGAGTGACGGACACCTCGTACCCGGTGTCAGACAGCAGGGGTTGCAGGACGAGGCTCTTCCGTCCACCGGGGACCAACACCTAAAAAAACAAACCAAAAAAAAAACCTAGGCTCCATGAGTCAGAATCACTCTCCTGGGTGGACTACACCAATTTGGGATAACTCTCACTCACTCGCGTCCCAGCAATCTGGACAACTCCCTCTCGTTCTCGTCCAAAAGCGCCACTTACTGAGGGGGAGAGCTGAATGGGAACAGAGTGTTTCCAGCTCCTTGTGACCCGCGTCCCCATCGCAAACCCTGGCAACTTGCCAGTCCAACAGAGCTGCTTTCTTCACCTGAGTGATTTCTGAGTGGCTTTGCGTTTGAGTTTTCCCAGCTTAAACTGCCCTTCAGGCTGACCTGTTGTTTCGAGACGGCTTTATTTAGCTACAACGTTGGCAAGGACAGCTCCACACAAAGTGTGCCACTAATAAATTGGTGAGGACGGCCTAACAAATATGCTATCGTTTTTGATACCTGTCTAGCTTCAGCACAATTTAGATGTATGATTACTGTTTTGTTTCAGCATAATTACAAGAGCAGGCAATGGCCAAATTGTGCTGACAAAGAGCTGATGAAAGCGGACCATGAAACAGGACTAATTAGTTCATATTTGCTTGACACTTTCAGTTTTTTACATGGATACTCAAACTCCCCAAGATCAAAGTGCCGTTTGTGCAGTCGGTGTGGCGTAACACAGCCTGGCTCTTTGGAAGGTAACAAAAGCACCGAAACAATGTGACGCCATCACCTTCCACCTCCCATGCACTCCCAGTGTATGGGAGAACCACAGTGTGGAACCACAGTGTGGAACCACAGGAGTTTCTTTCTTTTTTTAAATGAAAAAGCACTGATTTACTCCAGAAGGTAACATCAATGGCACCCTGTAGAAATGGTATTATCAACATTATATACTGTGTGGCTTTGGATATACAACATTTTGTGAATCTGCAAATGTGTTGCATGGGAGGAACAACAAGGCTAACCAGGAAAAACCAAAGCACCTCTTCAGTACTTTAAACTTGACATAAGACATCACACTCTAATTCCCTCGTTGCTGTGAAGAGACCTTCATGTCGCTCCTGCACCGGTTTAAGCACCTGCCTCCAGGCCTACCTGTTTCTGTCATAAAAAAACTAGCCAATATTTAGCCTGACAAAGCCACTTAAATACAAAACCTCCGCGTGAGCTGAAAACAGCAGTGTCATTTAGAGGGTATACGGTCTGTCTGAATCCAAGGTAATTACTTGCACTGAGATTTTATAATGTATGCGTGCCTCATAAAGTATTTATAATCCCTGCAATCAATCTACTCTGGTTGACTGCGCCTTATGAAACCCAAAATGAAACCCCTATTGCCTGCACTGTCAGGGCAAGCTTTGGAGGTAGTCTGTCCTATAGAACAACAAGAGAGAGAGAAGAAAAAAAAACCTTTAGTTACTGGAGCTGTCTGCCAGATCCGTGGTGCTGAAAGCTTTGCAAGTAAGATGTAAACCCAATACCAACTTCCTTTCCGCGACATGTCCTCACACGTCCCTAAGAGCAGTAGATTTTTTTTTCTTTATTTCAAGGTGTGTCACTGTGAGCCGCAAACACCATTCGAGACGATAATGAAACGTCTGTTGTGCTCCACCATCTCGTCCATCTTCAGCGCAGGCGTGAACCTTGGTGGCGCCGAGAAAATTAAAATGCAGGTAGGAATGGCATGTTTACCCACCTGAAGCTGTCACAGTGCTGAGGTCACACGGAACCCAAACACGCCCCGAGGAGTTTCCATGCATCGCACAGCTGAACCTGACCAAGCAACCGCTCTCAGAGAAATTGTAGCGAACTGGAGAAACGCTTTGGAAACTCTACGCAGCCCTGCACGCCCCGCAGATGTTCCCGCCGAAGGCCCCATCAATAACAGGGGCCGTCCAGTTGTTTGTTTTGCTGGAGCGTAAGGACAGTAAATCACGGAAACTGCAGACTGCGCTTCGCCCCCGACACGCGCCTGTTTCTCCTCTTCGCCGCAGGGTGCGGCCCAATTAAAATGCAAAGCTTGCGATTCTGTGATGCTTAACACCTTTTACCTCTTCCCTCCAAAAACGGCGCCCCCGCTTGGTCAACTGAGCCACCTGCCCTTAGCCAAAGCAGGCTACTCCAGCTGGATCCAAACGATCAAGTGTCCTTGACGGGCCCAGCTTACCGCTTCCTCCGCGCGATCGCCCCTCAGGCTGACGTAGGACACCCGGAACTGGCCCACGTTGGGGTCCTGCATGTCCCAGGATACCTGCAGGCTGAAGGAGGTCTCATCGCTGATAGACAGGTCCTTCACTCCAACCCGGGGCACTGAATAAGGTTAGACCATATCACAGAGCATCGTGACCATATAGCCCAACATCCCAGCTAACACGGCACCATAAACATTGAAGCGTGATCAAATAAACCCATTCGGAATCCAGCGTCACAAAAACACGCTAGAAGCCTGCAGGTCATCAGTTTACATGGAAGCAAGATGTGAGGTGGTTAAATGTGCTCCTATAAGAAAACAACAGATTAAATTGGGTGATTACAGTTTAGCCTCAGGTGAAACATTACAATAGGCCATCTGGTTTTCAAGGTTCTGAGATACAAACCGTTGTCATAATCCAATGAAAGGGACAACATGAATTATGAAAATGTCCTTCGCTAAAGACGGTGTTTCTCGCTAATGTCCGTGAAACGGTTGAGCCCGACAGGCTAATCTTTACCTGCTGTGGACATCGTTGGGGCGACAGTTGTCCATGCCACTGTGATGGAGGGGTGACATTGTTAGACACTTGTGATTTTACAGACAGGCACATAGACGTACATGTACAATCCGTTGTGAGTTGTTGTCACTTCTAACATCAGTCCCTACAGTTTCCAAAAATGCATTCACAGGAAAAAGGCTACATAGCTCCACTTTATGCATGTGCATTTATACTACGTGTTACTGAAGCGGCAGTGAGCAGATTGCATTACGCCGACTGGAATTAATGTGGGATTGGAAGATACCGTAATCTAAACTGGGGTATTCAACCCCAGTCCCCGAGAGACACAGCCTCATGTTTTCAATCACAATTTGATATAAACATCTGAAACAAACCTGGAAACACCAGGTTTGGCCATTTCTGGTCCAACAAAATTATTTTAATCAGACAACGAAAAGGCTAGATGGAGCCTGCAGGCAGGACCTTGAGGACCAGTGTTGAGAACCCCTGATTTAGATACAAGCAACACAAACACACATTCGTGGGCCCTTGTTCAACGAGTCAACCAGAGGGCATAGAACATGAAAGAAGAAGGGAGAAATCAGGAAACAATCTAGTGTCAGAACCCTTTTTTCAGGCCCATTGTCCAGCTTCCAAGGGCCAGTGAGCAGTTAATAATTTACGGCATCACATTGGACGAAGGGTTGGATCCCCTTACTAGTTGTCTCCAGGACGCTCACGGCGTTGCTCTCTGCTTTATCTCTGAAGACCGCCGACAGCGACACTTCATACTCCGTGTCCGGCAGCAAGCTGGTGAGGAGCGCAGTGTCTAATTTGCCAGGCAGCATCACCTTAGAGAGACGGGACGGGGTGAGACAACAAAGATTAAAATCAGCCAAATAGCCGGCCGGGCCACTTCGCAAGGCAGGCTCACGAGGCAGGCCTTTTGTGAAAGAGACCCCTGTCCGAGTTGGGCAGATTGCCTTCGGGGCGTCCCGATGGAACATTCCCCTTGGCCTCGCAGCTGGCCATTTTCTGCACCGATAGTTCTTGGTAAACATATCGACCCACACCACTATCTATAAAGCACAGCTGTGCCGGGTCCTGTCTTGTCATAAAGCTATTCCATGCATTTCACTGCAGACACATTCTGGACAGGACAGAGCGTGGGGAGTGAGGCTGTCGGTATGTTTTGTTTTTTTTTAGCAAATATTTCACCATCATGGGTCAGCTCTACTGTGAGGAGCTAAATCCTACATGTTTATTTGTTCATTGTAGAAGACAGTTGAATGCCATTTCTATAGAGATGCAAATTTTCGGAATTTTATCAATTAGATGTAGGTAGAAAAGGCTGAACCATGTCTCTGTTACACAATAAAACCATTGTGGAGCATTGATCGGTTTTAAAATGAAATCTCAAACATGACAATTCATCTAGCTGGCAAACACATACTCCCAGCGGCAACAGCAAAAAGGTCCCCAAAGCAAACCCAAAACCACAGGCATCGCTAATGTCTCGTTTCCCATGTGAACCCGACCTCTATCTCCTTTCCTCCACCCACTGGCATCCAGGACAGTTTGTACAGGACGATGTCAGCTGCGACGTGCTCCCAGCTGACCCGGAAGCTGTCCTCGCTGACCTCGCTGGTCATAAGGTTCTGAGGTTCCGGGACAACTTCTGGATGAGAAACAGAAATAAATACACATTGGACCATGCTTTGGCAATTCTGGCTCGGGTTATGAAAGCTGCTGAGTCATCGGGATCTAAATGGGACGTCCGGCGAGACGTGCAGACATCGGCGGAAGGCGGAGAGAGCTCTTACTGGTGGTGAAGCTTTCCGTGAGGGACTTGGCCAGGCCCTCATCGAAGACAGCAAAGACAGCCACCCAGTACTCGGAAGAGGACGTCAGGTTTCTCAGCACGAGCGACGTGTCTCGCCCCACCTCCACCTGGATCGCAGTGCAGGACACCGCGTTTTTAGTCTTTAGTCACATGTTTACCAGTGTTGATTCTCATTGAGAGTGCACTGAGCCGTGAAACGCTCTAAGTTTGACCATGATCCCGTGCATGTTTGACCATGATCCCGTGCATGTTTGACCACGATCCCGTGCATGTTTGACCACGATCC
>JAOVYW010025190.1:3965-14968 GCA_025775045.1 Hiodon tergisus | reverse complement strand
TTTACCAGCCCTGATGTGGGTACATTCTCAGTAAACAGAGACAGTGAATAAAAAAAGAACTGGAACGTAATTTCCATAATAACTGGTCAGCCCTTTTTTCAAAGGTCAACTGCGGTCTCCGACAAAACCCAGTGATATTTTCCACCTCCTAGATTAGGCAGTGCTCTCAGTCATCTCCTTTTCAGTCTTTACAATGATGTTCAGTGTTTCCAGCTACTGCTTTAGAAATATTTTGCCGCTCATTTTATTTATTTATTTATTTATTTATCTGCCCCTTGATGGAAAAGGACTTTGAGAATTGTTTGCTATTAAAAGTATTGTAGGCCATTTCAATTCACGCCAACTCACTGGAGCATGGGCGGGTAAGCCATTCAGCTGTGCTGAAATCCATCAGCTATTGAAAGGCAATCAAATACGTGTCAATTTCCCTCTGCTGAATTTTGCCCAAGCGTAGGTTTCTCCCTTATATATCATTTTACCGACCTAGTGGGTTTTAGCCTTATAAAAACCCTATAAAAAGCCCATACATAAAATCTACCATGTTTGTTTACTGCAGATATAATACCGTGCCCTCAATATTCATTCATAACCATGTAATGTAAATGTAACCCAAAGGAAAAATTATTCACATAAATAATTGTTGTGGAATGTTAAATTTTTGGTCAGATAAATTCAAAAAAGCTAAACTATAACAGGATAGAGCGACAAACATGGTTTCCCACAGAATGGTGTGGTATTAAAAAAATTCTGACTCAAAAATTATACATGCATGCATGGTTTGATTTTGAAAAGAAGCTTCCTGTAATATGTTATTTTTGTCTATTTTAAATTTGGAATATGCAGTATTTTTATTTTTTTTCAGTTTTCTTCCAAATTTAAAATCAGTTCCAATTGTTCTAACGTCTTGGTCCGAGTCAAGAAGTACAGCGACTTTCTTCCAATCCCAATCCGCTTTGAGTAACCGTGCTTTATTACACTTTACAGGCAACACAGATCACACATGAGGCTCAACGCGGATTGGAGGAGAGGCAGGACCCACTTGACAAAACTGACAGGCTGTGGGCACCTGGGAATCAGACAGGAGATCCTGATTAGTGGCCTTGAACTTCATTTTTATGAGCACTGTAGTGGAAAATCATAGATTCCATTTTTTTTTTATTGTCATCACCTAACTTGTGGAAGTCAGTGACTCTTGACTTTTCTGAGAATTCCCTGGCCATGATGGTTGGCTCTATTGAAGGATGCCCTTACTCCTTCTATGCCCCATGGGAATCCAGTGATATCTTCTAGAAAGTTTTCGAAGCTTTATACGAATCTCTAGAAGTGTGAAATCATTTTCTGCTGTGTTTGTAGATACATGTGTGACTAATGTTAGAGTTTGTATTTTTATTTTAATTTTTTTTATATCTAGGTATACATTGGCTTTGAAGGGTTCTTTAAGTAGACAAAATAAATATTAAGCGATTCTGAGTCATACTTTCAAAGACCTACTTTTTCTTGTTTAAGCTTTCGCTTCCTAAATCACACTCCAGTCCATGTGTGGCTGAGCTGCTGGGTTTCTCAATACCATAAAACCTGTGCATTAAACATCAGCTTTTTTAGGACTTCCTAAGTTTAGGATCTGATTGCAGTGCTTCGCCCTTTAAAAAATAAATAAAAGCCAATCCGCTGCAGTAACCGGAGCATGAAACCACTGACAATGTGGCGGAAAATGCATGAAACGGCCCTTCTCTCCAGTCCTACACTTAGGATCCGGGGCACATTTCAGGTGTCATGCATGATGCATGATGTATGCTGCAAGACCAGGCTTAAGAGCTCAGAGTACAGATGATGAAAACAGGTGACACTGGGCTCTCAGTCTTGCCCTTTTAATATTCTACGGAGGTTTTGCAAATGCCACTTTAATCTGCATTTCAAGCTCTTGTCAGCAGCGGGCCGCTGGTTGTCCGTGGCTGCATGCAGCGCTGCTCGGGCCCCATGTTAAACCAACGCAGCCTGGCAGGCCGGAGGAAGGGAGAGTCCAGAGAGTAGGAGACGGGAAAGTGACCCTAAGTGACCCACAGACCCTGAGTTGCATATCACGGGGGCCTGCTCCGCTTGCCAAGGCCCTCAGGCACCAGGCCAAATTAGAGGGGCGCCCCCACGACAGACACGTGAGCGGGGCCCTGGCACCACTGAACGGGGTGCGTAGCGATTATTTCTGTCACCAGCCGCCACTCCCGTTTAGCGTTCTCATCAGCTGGGGGAATGTGAGCAGACTGCGTGGCGCGGCGCTGCAATCTCCCTCGCTCTGTGTCGTCGCTGAGGCAGGGAGATAAATACAAACATAGCCGCGGGCAAAGACAACACATGGGTGAATTTTCGACGTTTGTGCTCCATAGCCAGTGTACGCCTCATCCTCGGGAATTTCAAAAATGCTCCAGTGCAAATGTTTGACAGTCTGTGCAAAGCCACTGGGCCACGAAGGTCATTTTATATCTGGTTAGAGGTGTAATAGAATTACCTCTTGCAAATACACGATATATGACTCTACGGCAAAAATTGAAGCTGCCACCCTCTCTATTACAGCTGTGAAATTGTTCTTCATTGCTGTTATACGCAAATGATCTCCACTTAGATTACCCTCTGAAAAAAAAGTCTAAATACAGTTATTAAAATTCAACCTTGTCAATGTTACCCGCTCTAGTTGGTAATAAAAAGGGGACATTGGAACAAGGCAACAATGAGATCTAAACTTAACTTCAGAAAACAACAGCTTATGGAATTCTCAAACACAAAACACACTCGGCCTTACAAGTCAACAAGAAAAATACTTTTACAAATAGTCACAATAATTATGTATATATATTTTAAATGTATTTTTTATACATTTTTATCTTAAAATTCAGAAGTTAGCTAATTTAAAGTGGTCATAACTTGTGGTCATCTTGTGTTCTTTCTAAGCTTCTCAGTTGGTTTACCTTCACTACACTGGAGTTCAGTGTATTTAACTGACCTGCGCAGCGAATACACAGTATGGACGTAAATAGGGGATCAATCGGGCAGGCATACAAGGAAACCTAGCAGACATTTGGTTGTGACAATTGTAGTTCTGGTATTGTTTTCTTTTTATAGCCCTGAACACAGAAGCACTCTTCTTGCTCTTTGACAGGACATAGAAGATTTCGAAAAAAGAATAAATGTGATATCCAATCATAACAAGTCTTGATAGGAGGGACACTTTTATTAGCGGAGATAATGAGTTGAGATCAACAGTCTTGTTAATCCTGGCACTTTTATGATTACTCCGCAAATTTAATTAGCTGGGATTGACAATGCAGTTGCTGACTGATGAAGTGATATGAAATATTGTGACCATATTGACACTTGTTGACACTTGCTAGACTATGCTTTTGACAGCACTTAGTATATTTATGGCATCTATAGGCAGAATTAAACACTATGGGTTCAAAGATTCAGGCTTGCCATTAAATCTACTGCAGTTTGTCTGAATGCACTCTAGCCTTCCATAATAAAACAGATTTCTATAGAGAGTACTATTTTATCAATGCACCGTGCCTGTGCTGCTCAGTACCACTGTAAATTGTAAGGTTGCTGCATCATTGCTGATGATGCTGACATCATTGCTGATATCATTTAAATTTTATTATTTTTCTTGTGTTTTAATCCTGCTAAAGTTTTTGTGTCCTCTATTGTGGCGCTGTGGCTCTGATTTGGGTCGGCCATAGGAATAAATTGCTTTCTACGAAACTTTAATTCCACAGGAATTAAAATTTTGTGACGATCCAAATGAGCACCAGCCAACTGCATGCACAACCAGACAGGAAATTCCCTTCAATTGTCATTTAGAAAATCATGTTGCTCATACTGAAAAAGGTATTAAGGCACAGAAGCACTGTGCAGAGAGACTGTGCAGAGAGACTGCTCAGAGGGACCGTACAGAGCGACTTTGCAGAAGCACTGTGCAGAGAAACTGCTCCACAGTTTATCAGGACATATTTTATAAGCTTTGTTTTCTTTACTGTCACAAACAAAAGTTTGTGTGTCTGTAGCGTTCCAACTAGGAAAAAAAACTGATCGATTATTTTAATGCCGTTTTAATATTTAACACAGTTGAAGGGGAGCGTAATCGAATTTCACTTTCACTTGATTCCCCATTCCCCTCCTCCCTCACTGACAGCGCTGTGTGTATGAGAGGGTGGAGTGGACAGAGAGACAAAGGGAGTGTGGAGTGAGGTGCCAGTCAAATCAGCTGTGTTCCCACGCATCAGGATTAGGCAGGGGTTGCTGCGGTGGGAGACTCTTCCCAGCAGCGGGAGACAGCTGACACCTCAATTACAATCAGCGCGTTTTCCACAGTGCCCCTTGATAACCCACTGCAACCCTATGCCACTCCTCCAGCAAAAGACATCATAAAATAAAAATAATAAATTATTAACCTCGTTCTGTAGCTGCTTCATTACAGCGACTTCCCCCCCACTGCTGTTTGCTGGTATTTCTCTGATTTTACTGCTAATTGTGGGCTTCCGTCCCAGGTGGTAGGCAGTTTATCAAGCCAGTTCTCTTTCCCACTGTGTGAATTGAGATGGGTGCCTAAATAGCTCCGGGCAGGTGGCTGGAGAAGAATGGGTGGTGTGATGCAAGTATGCAATAAGTGCTAGGCAAGATAAGTGTTTCAACGGGCTCCAATTAAACACTGAGCCAAAGTAAACCAAATTATTTTGTGATACATTTCTAGAATAATGTATAGAGTGGAGTTTTAAATTAATGGAATACAAAAGCTTTTAGATTTGGCAGGATTTAAGTTCTTCTCTGGAGCACATAACCTTTTTCATACTGAGAAAACGGTATTCGTACGTATGCAGTTGCAGTAAGTGGTAACCTATCACTGACTACTAATCTGAAGATTTGCTACCTGTGCCAGTATGCCTTAATATCCATGCAGTGTAACTCAGTCTTTTCAAATTAGACAGACTGACATAAACACAGGTAGATATGTTGAATCTATTAAATCTGTTATAAATCTATTATAGATTTTTTTTGAGTAGGCAGCTGATTGTGAAATTAATGACCAACAGAAGTGGGTGCTTAACCAGTTTTGGAAATCAGAAAAGGCCATCATCCCACATACCCTCTCTCACCTTGCCTCTTTTCCTAATATTGCAGACATTTATAAATCGCTTTTTCTCCATCGTGTCTTCTCCTGGTTTCACAGCACTTGTATCGACCCCTGAACAGGACTTGATGATGAGATGACTTTAGATGATAATCTCCCATCCGTTGCCAGTTTTTCCCTGCTGTCTGACAGTGACCTTCCAATCACGTTAACTGACAACATGCCTACAGGATCCCATTCTGTACTCCTCCAGAATTTGACTCCTGTGACCCCCTGATAGCCTCCCCTTCATCTTCTCTCTACACACCTGCTGCTCCCTACCCTCTGTCTGCTTTTGAACATGTTTTTAAACAGGCATGTGTTGGCCATCCCTCTTCAATTACTGACTTTTGATTTGTCATCCTTGGCGAATTGCAGTTCTTTTTTTCCCCCACACCTCACTCTCAAAAACACAAAAAAGGGCTTCTGTGGTACGCAGCTGGCAGCCACGCCCCCAAGCCGCATCACTGAGAGGGAGGGCCACGCCCTCTGATAATTGGTCCTCGTTGTGCACCTGATTATGGTTCCGCTAATGGTAATCACATTAAGGTGCCAACAAGCTGGCTCAAATGAGCGAAGCTGGCTCAAACGAGGAACAAAGAAAGTTGAAATGTGAATGTTTGTATTTTGTACATTTTGTACATTGTATTGTTGGGGTAACAGTTCGAGTTAGTTTGCCCTGGAAAAGGGATGTGTTTGGTTTTTTAGTAGTAGTAGTAGTAGTAGTAGTAGTAGTAGTAGTACTTTATGCTTAGTTGCTTACTTTGTAGTTTATCTGTTTTATTTTGAAAATTTGCAGGAGAAATATTTCATATTTGTTAAAAAATGCCCATTAAAAAGGTAAAACCCGTCCTTGTTCTCCATCCGCTCTCTGACCGATCACGCCCTCACGAGCTGCAGCTTCTCGGCTACTTATTTCCTTTTGAAAATGCAAAGTCACTTCTACTTAATAATGCAAAGTCACTTCTTTGATATCATTATAAACACAAGTTTGTGTTGGAACTTTGGCAAAGAGGTGGGGCTTGTATCTGACCCCGCCCACATTTCACCTGAGTTCAACACTTTCAGTTGCAATTCCATTAAAGTGGCCTCGATGATGGCGCAAGGCTCTACACACAGAGAATCTGAACAGGTAAACTTGCCCCTGCCACGTTCATATTAACGGTTTGAATTTTCTACAGGTAGTTTCTAACATTTGCCTGTTTATCCATAATTTATATACTTTTCATGCCTCCCCACAATTTACCCTAAGGTGGTCCTCCTCCAGCCGTAGGCATCTGATGTTTTATTAAGTTATGTGTTTATATTCTTAAAGGTATATTTGTAATTCCTATGTTATTAAACATAGTGCTTCTTGTTTGAACATCAAGATTTATACATCAATATAATTTAAATTTGTATTAAAATTACAACAGTAACATTCTATATTATTAAAAATGATGATCATAAGTAATAGAATCTATACAACTTTTTAAAAATGTATTAAACAATGCTAATTATACCCCTGAGGTTGCAAGTACACAACTGCATTAAGAACAAAATTATAATGATAGTGTGAATAACTATTATCAGCTATTATACTATTGTACAAGTTCCATATCAACATATTTTATTTGGATTATAATTTATATAAATAGTGAAATATGGGATTCTTAAATCTGTGAGTGCAAATAATTTTCGGTGTCATGATAAATTATATCTTCTACAGAGAGATTAAACTGATTTCCTGTGCTCATGTGAAACCTTTGGAATTTTTTTATTTTTTATTTTTTTTTAATTAAAATTCCTTTCTGCCTTTCTACTTATGAACTGATCCAGTGGTAGCTCGGAGAGTGAGGGTGAGGATCTTGAGCAGCAACAGGGAGCCAATGGAGTTTGATGAGGAGAGTAGTAGCATGAGTGAATGTCCATTGCAGCAATCAGAGGGGTCTAGGGGAGTGGCCGGTCAGCAAGGAGCAGTCCAGGCGGGACATCACCAGTGCCTGGATCAAGAGCTGTGTTGAGGAATGGGTGGAACCACTTTCAGGGGATGAATCTGCTGGATCAGATGGAAGCTATGTGGAGTATAGGGATATAGGTTTAGTCAGAGATCTATCCGGTTGGGATAGATTGTTTCTCTTTCTGGGTTCCTGGTTTGTTGCCATTGTGGTTGAACTGCAGGTGAATTTCAGGGGTATCGTGAATTGGAGTTTGTCTGGTCGTCCCCTGATGATATGTATGCAGGTATGCCCTATGAGGTGAACAGGAATGGTTTAATCCGAACCACGCCTCTTTGTTTAGCACTAGCTCTTATGCTGCATTATAGTATAGTTACTATAGTTAATATAAAGTAGGACATTTTATGCTCTTTTTAAACTGATTTGTAATGTTATACAACTAAAGAATTTTGCTTCATTGTCAGGGTAGCAATTTGAAAACAACTTATTTTAGTTTAATTGTATGATGAAGTTTTCACACTCACAGGTATTATAAGCAGTAAATCCAATCTGCCAAAAAAGGGCTTTACACTATCATCAAGACGACTGGACGGCAGATTTCTGAGCAAACACACAGGCAGCTTATGTCTGTGTGTTACTAAGCCTCCATAAGTCCTCCAATTATGCTAGTACATAAATGTCCTAACAGATAAGCATTATTTAGACAGAACTCAGCATGCCATTGTCACTGAGTGAATTAACGTGGAAAACAACTTTAAAAAAATAATTATTTTACTTGTCTAGTCTAGAAAGTTCTCGCCTTGCTCTGCGTAAGAATTAATCAGGGTGAAGATGTATATCAAACTCAATATTCACGGATTAGAGGCACACGTTGGGCATTCCGTTTCATTGTTGAAAATTGTTTTCCTCTCCTAGCTGCGAGTACACTGGGGAGGATAACAAAAAAGATCACTTGTTCTCTTATCTCTGGAACAGCTATTGCCGATTAATGTTCTCTTAATTGTTGTCCCTTTCATCTCAAGTCAACAAATCTGTTTGCATAAAACACCTTTCTCCAGTTTATAACAAAAATATGCATTGTTAAAAGGTCTCACATGAACAGTAATCACACTTCGTTTGCAAATTAAGAAAGAAACAAAACTGGAAGATCTTAAGGATCCTTAATCTGGCCTTCTTTGTTGTCATTTGAAGCACTAAACTCACGGATGCATTTAACAGGCTGAAGCGATTTTGAGTCCATTTCTTTTCAGGAACATGCTAAAATCATTCAACATCAGAGCGGACATTAGGGGTTCATTTGACTTGTAAATCAACAGCGTTTGTTTCAGACTATTAGCTGGTGCAACCATACACCTTTCTCTGTTTATGCTGCTGTTTTCTTTAAATATACACCAAGGCTACCAAAGTGCCAGTAAATCATTTAAACATGCACATCTTAACAACAGTGACTAATTGTACTCACACTGAGTCGAAAGTTCCTATGCTAGGAAAACCATAGTGTGAAATTTAAATTTGGGAATGGAAACAAAATTAGGCCAAACCAGTTTTTACAATGGTTATAAATAACCTACAGTTCCACCTCATGTTTGCTGCATTCAGCAACCCCTATCTCAAGTTTTATTGAAAAGTTTATGATGTCTGTAACATTTTCTAAAATAGCATTATAAAAATGTACTAATGGTCTATGTCGACACTAACGATTTTTTAATCGACTTTTGTTCATGTTAGTGAATTGTAGATTCATTTTACGGGCCGTTGAAATTCATTTCAAGAAATGAAGAAACGTAAAATAAAGATCTTGTCACAAATGCAATTTCCTTTGTAATAAAACAAATGTGCTCCAAAGTGCTGAACATGTTTTATAAATTTTAGCGTTGGATACCGCATCATTATTACCGTTTAGTTTTTTTTTCCCCTAGTTTAAAAAGACGTCTATTTAGCTGATTAAATAATTTGACGGAATAATTGCTTTGGATTTATTGTTGAAATCTTTGGGTTTATTTTTTTACATTTTATTCTTTCCGCAGGTGTTCTTATCACATGGGATTTACAGCAAGTGCATCCAGTCAAGAAAGGAAACAAAGGTACAATAGCAGATTCCACCATATCAAAATTGTATTAGAGTTTATTTTTACCCATGTAATCCATTGTTTTGTTGTTTTTCAGTACTCCATAGTAGACTGATTAATTTTGCACCTTTATTAATTATTAAAATATAAAGTATTGCAGGTTCAGGACATTCTGTAATATTCTGTTTTAATTCACTGCGCCCCAAATCTGACATGGCTTATTTTCCTTATTTGCATTATGAGGATGCATCACTCGGTTTCCTTTTGCCTGTCCTGATCTTTCACTCGGGGGCGGCCCACGTAACCAGCAGCACTGGATCAAAGCGCTCACCGGGTGTACGGATCGGGGATCATTAATGTCTCCCTCACCTATTGTGCCCTTGTTAATGCGTGCGTCAGCCGTGAATGCAGAGCAGGTGAAAGGAAACGAAGGTGGTCTTGAGAGCTCCGCATACTGAGAGCACACGCGAGCAGTTTTGCTATCGCAGTTTTGCTATTGCAGTTTTGCTATCACAGTTTTGCTATCGCAAGCGGTTTTGCTATTGCAGTTTTGCTATCGCGAGCGGTTTTGCTATCGCAGTTTTGCTATTGCAGTTTTGCTATCGCGAGCGGTTTTGCTATCGCAGTTTTCCTATTGCAGTATTGCTATCGCCCATGGACAGATGCGCGTCTCCTGGCTGAGATATTGCGCAACGTTTCCTATTCTTCTGCCGTCGGTGGATTGTGGTTGACGCTAAGCTAATGACTTGGTCTTTCTCTGTTTCCTGTCTGTTGTATCCTCATCTTCGTATTTTAGTAAGGAAGTCTTGGAAGGGATATACAGTCTTAGGCTTTTTTACATAAATATAGTCTTTGATGTTTATTTTTTGTCTTCTGAATCAGTGCGTCAGTAGAAAAAAGCTACTTTTTAGATTTCCAAACATTCATTGCCCGAAAGAAGATCAAGGAGTTCTGCAGCAGATGGTATGGCCTTCACAGAGCCCTGATCTCAACATCATCGAGACTTTCTGGGATTACCTGGACAGAGGGACAGCCAAAGTCTGTAGAAGAATTGTGGAAAGATGCTTGGAAAAATCCACCTGCCGATTGTTTTATAAAACTGCACAACAGTGTACCTAAGAGAATTGCTGCAGTTTTTAAGGGTGGTTACACCAAATATTTATTTTGTTTTATTTTGTTTTTTAACAGTTTTGCACAGAACTGTATTTGATCTTTGCAGAGTAGGGAGACAATAATTTATGTGACCCCCCACTAAAACATATTTACTTCATAGCCTCAACATGGAAGTGTATGCAAGTTAATGCAAGTTAACGCAGGTTCTTTAAAAGACCCCACAAAGATTGTATGAGAGGAGGAGGGTTAGACTGAAATGCTTGCAAGAAAAGTTCGTAAAGAGTTCGTATTTTGTTAATTTGTCATTTACAAAGAGATTTATTTTGAGTTTCCCAGAAAAAGGTGGAATTATGTTGTTTCCCCCCCCCAAGAATGTGGAATAAAAGGCACACGCTGCTTATGGTGGACAGGGCCGTTGTTTCCCATACATGTTCTCTCATTTTCCCATACATGTTCTCTCATTTTCCCATACATGTTCTCTCATTTTCCCATACATGTTCTCTCATTTTCCATACATGTTCTCTCATTTTCCCACACATGTTCTCTCATTTTCCCATACATGTTCTCTCATTTTCCCATGCGTGTTCTCTCATTTTCCATACATGTTCTCTCATTTTCCCATGTGTGTTCTCTCATTTTCCATACATGTTCTCTCATTTTCCATACATGTTCTCTCATTTTCCCATGTGTGTTCTCTCATTTTCCATACATGTTCTCTCATTTTCCCAT